>VJOZ01023809.1:0-10848 GCA_009801055.1 Stichopus horrens | reverse complement strand
TGCGACGGACATAAAGGGGCATGCATCACAAGAACCCAGCGAACCTCCTTGGTTATACATATGATTACCCAATCGCGTAGAATTTTCATCATTTCTCAGTCAAACAGTCTTCTCATTTTACAAATAGGTCAGTCGACGTTTTCTGATGTGACGCCATTAAATAAGATGGAAAAATAAACCTTCGAGGGGGAAATTGTCATAACAATTAAGCAATACGTATTTTGATTGGTATTTTATTAACATGGCTGAGGGACTGAGCAGTTTTCCAATGCCATTCTGTGAAAGGGAGCATTAAGCTAAAAATTTGGCAACCACTGCAATAGAAGAGCATCACTTAAGTTTTAGTTGCATGATGAAGGAGATGATGCACTGTGAACTGTGAAGTAAAGTCAGCATAGGATGAAAGCAATAAAAAGTAGGTGGCAGTGTTTTGTCTTCTACTTTCTCACACAAAACAATGGTGGTAGTTTGTCTGTTGTGCTCAAACATTGTGACCATGTTGGGAATGGTGTTTACCTTTCCTTGAGGTTCATTTTCGATAAAAAGAAGTTATTTGTAAACCCACTGGGGTTTTCTGTCATCATCAAAATCTCCCTGTGCATGAATGAACAAGGTTTACCGATGCTGGGCCTGTGAATTAAATGAGGATAATGCATTACTCAAATGGTAAATGCTGTAACTGGTCGGATGTACTCGGCAGGCTGTGCCCTCATGCAGTGGTTGGATTAACCTCTGATCATGCATTGTTTTAAGGTTACTGCATGGTCCAGGGTTGATCAACCTTCCAATTACAAATCATGTAATTGTCATATTTTCCTACATTCTATTGCAATAGGATGAAGTATTCCCTGACAAAAGCATTATAAAAGTACGCTGATTCCTGCTTTGTAGTTACATCCTAATTATTGTTTAAATTTAGGATCGCTCGCGTTTAGGATCGCACACTTAAGTGAGAAGGCATAAAATCAGCCGTTGGCAACAGTGTCCTTGATGAAATCAGTTCAAACCATGAAAACATGTTACTAAAATGCTGTTCAAAGTTTCAACCATTCCAACATGATTTAAGTTTAAACTGTCAGTGGTTAGGACTGCAACACAACAGTTCAACAAATCCTCCCTACCACAGAGCTTGTATGGATGTCTAGGTTAGGTTTCATCAGATTTAAGCACAGTTCAGGCTAGTCCGGGCATTTTATCGGCTGCCTTAGAAGCTGATCATCGTAAATTAAGACATCGTCATTTCGAGCTGGCTGCCTTAATGACAGCAAGGTGATGAGTCCTTTGAAAAAAAAATCATCAAAATCTGTGATAAAAATGCTACAATGAGATAACTTTAGTGCACAATGAATGACTTCATTGGTGACTAACAAACTTTATGACCATTTCAAAGTGTTTAAGCTGGTATTCCTTTGGTGGGTGATCAAAAATTGGCAGTTTGTATC
The DNA here is from genome assembly GCA_009801055.1 of Stichopus horrens. Taxonomy (NCBI): domain Eukaryota; kingdom Metazoa; phylum Echinodermata; class Holothuroidea; order Aspidochirotida; family Stichopodidae; genus Stichopus; species Stichopus horrens. Next base: position 9,406 of record VJOZ01023809.1, on the reverse strand, counting down.
CTTTATGACATGGTTAGATTATTACAGGCAATTCGCTCGTTTGTTAATATAGTGAGCGATCAACTACTGATCAGAAAAATCTCTTTCCGCGTCACTGTAAAGCAGGTTATACAGCAAAGGGTGGTGTAAACAGCTAAGAAAATGGAATGCTCTACTCTTCGACATTTACTGAACTTATGACAAGGCTGGAGAAGTCTGTGTAAAGGTGAAAGAAGTGTCTGTTTGTTGATTCACTTCTCTCCTCACTTACCTGTCTGTACACAACAATTAATACTAATACTAAGTAAAATGATGCCCACTTTGATATCTGTGGTTACATGAAATTATTGTTGCATCAGGTACCAGATAGATAACGTCAGGACGTGGTTCTGAAATTGCTACGTCTCAGACCCAACGTTTCACTGACGTACATTGTATGGCCACCTAAGGACACTTCATTGTCATGGCAGGATGTAAAATAGATGGTGTTGTATTTGCATGCAGAGCAAAATGTCATATTGTGAGTTCACAGCAAACATGAAGCCTTAACTTTCCGTTACCCATACTGATACTGGGTCTGAATTTGGCAAGCACTGGAAAATAGTGTGTTTGTATATATTGACAATGAGGAATAAATTATCGGTTGGGTGAAACACCCACTGCAAAAACAAATATTTTCAACTCCAATGATACCTTAGTAGATCCAAATTGTGTGTTTGTCATCTTAGCCTTTAGTAAACTTTTTCTCTTTCTCATGTCCTTTAAAGTACATAGCTAGACAAGAAAATGTTACTCATAATCCAAAATAAAAAACAAAGGAAGAAACAATGGGTAAAGAAAGGGTATTTATTTTTGTCAGTGCGAATCAACAACATTTGTTTGCCTGATTGGATTTTTTCTTGAGCTATGAAAAATTTTATTTCTTTATGATGTATTCTTTACATTGGTCCAGATTGAGTACCAGGAGGATCATCTAATGTAGCGCCATCATCAATATATCCAACTTCAACCAAGAGGAAGTTTGGTCCTCAGTATTTTTTTACATTCATGTGAAACTTGTGAAGCTGCCTCTTTTAAACACAAATAACATATCGTAAAATTTCACAAGAACACACTGTGGAGAGTGGTGAGTACTTTGTTGAGTACTTGGTGGAGAGTCACTGTACCTGTTGATGAAATAAAGTGGGGCCCTATCAATGAGTTTTTTCTCTTCTTGGATGTAAATTTCCATGCAGGGTTGCTCCTAAGCACATCAGGACTAATTGTGTTGTCCTGGAAGGAATGCCCTGGTCTGGTTTAGACCAGCCTGGTTGAGACTGGGCAGCACTAAAGGCAGTGTTTAAAGGTTATGAGCACTCTTGGCATGGTAATGAAACTGTATTTGTTGCGTCGAGACAGGTTAGCTATTCGTTCGTAAATAACGAAACCGCTTGAGGTGAGATGTGTTTATGTTAGGTGGCAAAGAGTGTTCATATTATAATGCGGTTTAATATCATATTTTTTTAATTTGTTTATGCCTCATTTCAGTAGAACGCTCATTAAATCTGATGATTCCAGGTCAAATTGCTGCATGTGTTAACCGTAACAGGCATATCGCTGCATAGCACATGATGCCATAACCTGCACTTTTGACAAGACATTGTATGGATTTTTGCCAAATAAGTCTGTAGGAAAACAGCAAATCTTATTTGAAAAGCCCTTTAAAGTTATTCTGTGGATATTTAAGTGGGTATATTGCGACTACATGGGCTAGATCGAAATTGTTACATGTAAGTTCCTGCAATGAGCTGTTGATGATGCCGTTAAAAAAATTGCTTTGCATGATTGTATGTCTCTCGAGTGTTTCAGTGGTTTGTGATTGTTTTGAGAAAGAGTAATTAATTTTCCCATTGTCATCAGGGTGGGAGAATGAAGTGGTTTGTCATTGTCAGTATGTCGGTGTAAGTTATGTGTAGTGCTGCAAGCAATCCCTTTCACTTTCAGGAATGTGTGATGGTGAAACCACCATCTCTGAAATGAGTGAGTTCACAGATTGAACCAGATTTTTTTGTGCTGTCAAAAAATATCTTTCCCTCAGCTGACAGCTCTCTTGGATTTGTTGAAAACAAAAGAAAGAAAAGACAAACACACACACAAGAAAAAACAAAGAGTTGCTGGCGTGATGTTTTGTTGTGATTTGTAAATAATTGCATAATTACTCACAACTTTTCATGATAAGGTGACACTGTATTGGCAAGAAATGGATGAATTGTGTATTCTGAGATAATCAAACTGTAGGAAACAATGTCTTTTATTGGAAGATTAAATTTTGTACTGTTGTTGCTGTGGATGAAGATTTGTCTTTTCTGACATTCACATGAAATCAAAGCCAGGGCTAACAAATAAGCTGCCAAATGCATGATATTATTTATCATATTTGCTACTCCTCCATTTACATGCTGTATTGAAGACATAAAAAAATCCTGTTTTCATGCCACACTTAGGCAAAAGATAAGTGTGGTATATCTTGTTCAGTAATGTCCTCATTGCTCCACAGGAATTCTATCCCACTCATTCCAAGCAAAAGTTGTATAATTTAGTAATGTTTTCCTGACTATTTAAACTAGATCAATTCATCTTGATCTACTTTTGTACTGTTCTTACCTTGTCTCCAAGAAAGTATTGTATAATACTTGGGCCTGCGATTGAACCTTAACCAATGCACTTGAGGATATGAGTAGAAAATTTAGGACATCTGAAAGAGTACGTATCTTGGGCATGTTAAGTTAAAAGTGTGACTGGTAATTTTATTGAGGTTAACCGGCAGTGGTGCAGTTTATACAGAGAACATTTTCTTGTTGTGTATTACCATTGATATGTGTTTATATGCAAGACAATACGATCATTCACTAGTTTTGGTTGCACTTTACCCCTGTTTCTGATGTGGATGTATAAATCTCTCCGCACAACCATGTCACCCTATTTTGCTCTTTGTTTCAGAGGCTGAATTATTACCTTTTCAAAGGATACTTTGCTATCTTCTAGCATCAAATTGTCTGTCGGAATATGTCATAGATTTTTACCTGACTAAACAGTTTTTACATGAAGTGGAGTGAAACATGGAGTGAATTTTCACTATGACTTTAATGTACCACCGACAGCTCCCCGGACAGAAGGAAGTTCATGCACACCTCTAAGATTTACAGTTCGAGCAAAAATGGCATTGTCCCTCTTTAACAAGAAGAACCTGCTGGGTCAGTATCCTTCTCCTTTACTTGGTCATTAACGGGTGCTGCTTGCGCCAGCTTGTTGGAAGAGAATATGTGCCTCTGTAGGACCTATATACTTCAGGAGGCAATGCTGCTGACACGTTGACTAGTTCCAATACAAGTGAGACCAGATCCATGCACAGTCTTGAAACCAAACAGTCGTGCATATGCCAGAAATGGGCAGAGTCACTCAAAGTCAAAATTCTGATGAGAAAGTCGACGACATGTTTTGTTAGCTCTATTATCCTGCTCTGTTAGACCAATCGATTTGTTCTCACATGGCACATACCGTAACCTGAGAAATCTTGAAACACACCTGGAAACATGAACCTCATATTTTATTTGATATCCACATAGCACACTGGAGTTGAACAAAAATGGATGTGCAGTAAGTATCAATTTCTGAGGTAATTTTCAGATGATAGGTGCAATGGTGTAGCTCTTGCAAGAGGCGAATTCTGAGCGCAGTTGACACAACACGCTGTCACGGCCGGAGCGAAAGCCAAATGAGGGCGAGCCTAAGTCTAGAGGGTGTGGTGTCAGAATAGATTGGCACTTTGAGCTACAGTGGGTCAAACGTCATGCATGAGTAAGTAAGGGGTACGTATATAGTAGTCACTCGTGAAAACCCACACGAGTGAGCTGTGGGAATGACAGGCTTGAATGACGTAAAGTTGATCTAAAGGAAAACTTGAATATACACACATTTTTTGGGTTCTTTTATTAAACCTGCCTGTATGATGCATGTGATATTTAAGGAACCAAATAACTTGGTCAGTATCACTTTATGCTACCCATGAAAGCCCAATTGCGATTCCTTTTTATGTATACCCACAGTAGTTGCCACTTGAAATTTTTGTTTTTGCAACTTTGGGCATTTGGCACATATGTAAGTCAGTTGAAGCCAAATGTGCTGCTATTCCTGTGTTTTTAAAAAGTACACCATCTGGCTATATCCTGCTTATAGTCGTAAAGAGCTACAAAACTAACAGAACCAGACTGTGGTGGTCTGCTTGTCCAAATATAGCCTCATTTTCAAAGAAAATGCATTTTCATCCATGAGCTTTTTGTTGGGGGTGGGTAGATGCACTGAAGTATGTGTGGCACATTTACCACAGGGCCTTGTTATGCTAACTTTTTATCCTCCAAAAATTAAATCACCCCTTTCTACCATATTTAAACATTGTGCACGTCATTTCCCTGTTTGGTATCAAAAGAAATAGAACGATGAAAGGTTAGCATGCCAGGCCAATTGATTGTTGTTTTTCTTTTGAAACACCAAATTTTGCCTTAAGTGTTCATCTTATTTGCAGTATTTATTTACCATCTGCTGGTCAAAATGGATTGACCATTAACCAATTCAAACATCAATTACTGCTCCTCAGTTTATTTCTCATCATGGCTGAAGCAAAAACTGCTTCTCATTTTATCCTTGTCATCATTTTGTCCCTTGGTGATATCCGATGTCTTCCTTATGCCAAGAACAGAAGAAACTTTCCATCGTCACTATTTTCTAGATTCATATTCAGTATGATTTATCCATTAGTTAGCCATCAATTGTTATTTTCCAATGAAAAATCACACCTAGTATTCCATTTATGAACATATGCTGGTGAATGTCTACTTGGTTCTCATCCTTTCATTCAGTTTGATTTAGAACAAAAAAGCAAAAAAAAAAAAGAACACCAATGATCTCTGTGCTCTGCTCAGATAACATTTATAACAATGCGGACAGTATAGCCTTAAGTAACTTAGAGGTCTAAAATATTAATAATTTGCTTAAAAGCCTCTGACCAACGTACTGTGCATGAGTTATTTATAGCACTATGCCCAATTGCAGTTGCTGGTGGGTAGAACAAATGCATTTTTGGCTCTACCTTTAAAAGGCTTAAATGCTGCTGCATGCATGCACTTAAAAAGAAATTAGAATATTACTCAACAATCATGGTGTTGTCATACATCATTTGGAATTGTGTAAGTATAGATGTCCAAACTGTAAGAACAACTTTGGTGGAGACACTTTGGTGGAGACTAGTTGGATCAATTTTGACCAATGATTTGTCATGATGTTGTGTCATATTTATTGAAGTAAAATGAGGCAAAGTTTTCTAACCATTTGACATCTTTAAAGCAGTGAGTTGTTATAAATTTATGAACACAAAAATGTTTATTTTTAAACAGTTTTTGGTCTGGAAAGAATGAATTCACAGCACATACTCCTTCTCCTCATATAACCTATGCATTTGTATTAACCACGATCTAGCATCTGGCAATTGTGTGAGTGTGTGTGTGTAGCTGATCACCGCCCTTCTGTATTTGCCCTGCCTTTGGTCTAGTCTTGCAGCGAAGTTTACTTGTGTGCATCTGCATCCTTCTTAATCTACCTCTTATATCCCTTTGGGATTTTTTCAACACTCATCCATGGGATTCATCTGTATCACCTTTCCTAGGGCTGGTTGGATGAGTGCCCTTTTCTTTTTGCATGTTTTTTTTTATGTGTCTTTTGTGCATGTGCATGGCTTGTGTTATGTAGCGTAGTATCATTGTTATTCACGTGATATTCATTAGGCTTCAGTGATAGACTTTACCTGCGTGTATTTTAGCTTCGCCTGGGAATTCTGGGTTTAGAGCACATTCCCCTCTCCCTGAAGTGCTTTGGCCTCGTTCCTGTTTCGTGATGGTCAGGAAACATTGCGTGGGGATTTGTTCCTTCGTGCTGGTTTCAGGTCTATACTGGTTGTGTTTGTTTGAGAGCTTTAGTGTGGGGATGTGTTTCCTCCTTGCTGGCTCCGTTTTCCTCTGTGTTTTCATGTACACTTTGTTTTCCTTAGCCACTCTTTCAGATATAGAGATATCTCAGGACGTCTGCTCCTCATGCCAGAGGTTTCACCCCTTCAGATCGTGGGACGCCCACTCCCAATGGTCTTGGTGCTGGCCTTGTGTAAAGGATCTTGCGTGCGCCTTATGCCGTTCTTGGTCCCCAGATCGTTGGGCATCTACCAGGAAGTGACTTCGAAATCGTAAGGAGCAGGTGGACAAGGCTGCCCCTAAATGGAAGAAAAAGAAGTCCACAGCGCAACCAGGATCCGAGCCATACCCGAGAGTTGGCATCCGAAACCTATACTTGGGATCTGAGCCAGGCCTGAGAGCGGCCAACATCAGACTACCATACCCAATCAAAGGATTGGGCTCCTGGTACTTCCCCCTGAGTTGCCATCTGAGATGGTCTAAGACCTGATAGGGGAAAGAAGCCTCCTTCTATGAAGTCCTTCCCTCTCTCATGCCTCTGTGGGAAATGGAGTACGTCCTGCCCACTATGCCGAGGCTCCCAGAGTGGCCGGGATAAACCCTTGACCGCAGGCTATTGCCAAGTCTGCTGTGACCTAGGAGGCATGGCCAGCCTGGCTAGAGGATCCAGCCCTGGGGATCCTTTGGTTGAGGTCAAAGTGATCCTTAACCTTTTTGCCTTAAGCTCTGAGTCCTTTTCAAGGCAACCCCAAGACTTGAGGGCTTTCTCCCTTTAGCCATTGAGCACTCCTGCAAGTGTTCCTGAACATGGTTTGCAGGTCTTTGCGATGTCTCCTTGGATTCGTCCTCGTCATCATTAGACCAAGATTTTCTTTGTTGTTGCCTCTGATTTCCTCAGCGTGAGCAGGAATCGGTCGTCAGCTAGGAATAAAGAACTTCTGGAGTGCCTACTTTAAGATCGCATGCCTCCCAAGCCTCCTACCAGCCTGTCGGCACCACATGCGGAGTGAGTAGGTCTGTGGGTCTCCACCTCACGTGACATCGATCTGTTGTTCTGTAGTAGGGCATCACGGGATACTCCGATACTGTATCCCCATCTTGCGATCACGGTGACGTGACTCCTGAGCTGGAAAATGATGAACCTCTTCCCGGCATGGAACTTCTGCAGGATGATGAGCTTTGTAGACCTTCTGGGTCTTTGTTGACTCTACATGAAACCACTTCAATGCCACTCTCCAGCCAACTCTGACCATCCCTGCGTATCACACCTTGCTGGAAACGGAACGACACCGGGATTGGACGTTGTCCTGCCATTGGGCTGATCACATATTCCATCTCTACATCAGGCCTCACATGGACATGTTTGCATCGCTGGAAGATGCACATCTTCCCACATTTGTAAATCATTATGAAATAATGATAATGTGGAAAGCAGAGGCGCTGTCCTTCCCTTGGACAGGGCTCTGAATGTATGCCTTCCCTCCGTTCGCCCTCGTTCACGTGATTCTGCACAAAGTCAAGGACACCCCAGCCGATCTCCTTTTTGTCGCCCTGTGCTGGCCACCATGGTGCACTTGTTGCTCCTACAGGTTCTCTGCGACCTGCAATAAGCTCATGATAATTATAACATGGTGAGGTGAGTCCACAAGAAGAGTTCCTGCTATAAAGTTGTGCAGGAACTAGAGTTGTTTAGATGTGAAGATAATACTTAAGCAGGCACAACTTGCTCTTCAGGGCCTTCAAAACATCCAGACTTACGGCACTTGCGGATTTGAGTAATACTTTGATGGGCACACGTTTCTCGGAATACTTTTGACACACACTAGATTTCTTCATACATTACGCACATGCAGGTATATGCGTTTGATACATATTTGTTATACTTCAGTACTAGATCACTAAGCTAAGCAACTTGAATATCCAGCATTACTATCCACAACGGGGCGATCTGAATCTATGGTGAAAGTAATTTAGCACTCAGCCCCATTCGTGAAGTACATGAAATGATGTATGGATGACCGTGCAATGAAGGATGAGATGTGCAACTCTGTGAATTGCCACCTTGTTCATTTTACAGACCTGGACCTGTATGATATTGTTAAAATACTATTTCATTTCAAATTGCACACATCGTTGACTGCTATTGTTTTCTCACTTTTTAACTTATCTCTTTTCTTTGTTGCAAAAATCTTGTAACTTCTGATACTCTCTTTAGCATTAGACAAAGCTTTGGAGTCAAATGTTTCAACCTTGTTTTTAAGTCCAGTGTATATGCAAGAAAACAAATAAAGTAAAGGTCGAAGGCCAATACCCGTTGCATTTTTTTTTTAAAACTTGTATAATATACTGTATTTTGGTTAACGGAACGCAGTGGCCTGTGATGTGACTGAAATTTCCTTTCAAAGGAATATTACAGTGGCAATCATAGGTTATCCTAAATAAGAGAGAACATTTTCAAAGCAGATATGTCAGACACCATCTATCTTTGTTCATACCTCAAGAATATTGATGGTTGAGAGAAGATTGCGCTAATCGAGAAAGATTTCTAGTTGCCTCAAGATCGCAAAGTTTCATGTTACAGCAGCAAATAACTTTTTTGTTCTTTGATGTTTTTTACTAGTTCTTTGAACTTTATTTTACCTCAAAATTGAACTCTTTAGAAGAATTAGATCGGGTTCATTGTGAAGTCAACTGAAGATACTTTGAGAATAAAGGTCACTGCTCTTAAAGGCAGTCACAATCATAGAGAAATGGAAAAGATACATTATTAGTATTTTTGTGACATCACAGATTTGTACCAGAATGCAACAATGTACATCTGTGACCNNAGTATATAAAGAGGAAAAGCCGGCCTACCTTTTGAAATTTCAAGCCTCATTCTGGTAGACCCCCTTTAAGGCAACCTGGACAGGATGTAAACATGCTACCTTTCCCTGCTGAGAATTTTAAATGACTCTGTTTAGAGAACAAAAATGAAGAAAAGGTGGTGTTCTTTCATCATAAGATAGACCACGACAGGGAATTACTACCACCTCACGAGAAGATTAAATGAAACCCTAAATCCCTGCTGAAATGTACACGTTGTAGTAAACATGATGCTTTCATTACCTGCCTTGATGGCTTGGAATGATATTGGATGATAATTATCCAAAAGCTGAATTGCAAAATATGCTTCTCTGGGTAGGATGGTAGATTCATGACTCTCCGATGCAGTAAGGGTAACGTCTCAAAAACTGATTTATTGAGGGAAAACTCTCTCAGATGACAAATAATGTCAAATTTTCTCTGTGCGTCCTACTTTTTAGGACCGTTCAATAATTTTTTTATCAGAGCATCTGTTGTTAAGTCAGTTGCTTCCCATAGGCCTGTCCAAGAAGATGCTCATTTAAAGTTCATTTTTGATGGTAACTGTAACCTTTGTAATCACACAG
>VJOZ01023792.1:0-20252 GCA_009801055.1 Stichopus horrens | reverse complement strand
ACCAACAAATATATGCCCCATTTGTGAGTATAGGTCTTTTTTTATAGGTTTTATGAGAAGTATAGATTCACTTGAATGACTGCTATGGTATTCCCATATAATACCATTATATTACCCATATAATGTAATTCACTTGACCCTCAATTTCCTAAGGCTGTAACTTGCAAAAAATGTATCACAGCAGGGCCCCGTTTCATAAAGGGNNTCACATGATAAATCAAACTTAACATTGAGCGTAACCCTCTATGAAATGGGGCCCAGTTCACAACTAGCCATTTTCAGAATTTATCTCTACTTTGCCATCTTGACTCACATTAACAATATTCACTCCCAACGCTAAACAGTTCTTCTACTCATATCAAAGATAGCGTTTGCACCAGGACTAAAATTTCGAGCCTGCGCACCCACGGTCCATCCTTGGTCGGGCACCCGAGTATATACTTAAAAATGCCTCTTCTGTTCATAATTTGCTTGTACATTTTTGCTTTGCTTGGTAGTAGAACACCTCTCATGATGGTTCTTTAACACGTACGTGCATCGCAATGAAGTGTTCTTAGTTAGGCAACATATTTCAACTCTTGTGACACACACACAATGGATGTTAGTGAAACTTTGGGGTCCAGGTAGCAATTTCAGGACTGGGTCCTGACATTTTTGGTCAGGTAACTGTTTACCCAGGTACCCAGGTGCTACGGTACCTGGTGCAAACACTAGTTAACAAGACCACGGAAAGATTAAAAGCTGATATTAATATACAGAATCATCAATTGAAGGTGATCATAACTGACAATATAGTGAGGCAAGATATTACAGTTAATATCTTTCTTTGGATTTAGATAATTGTATACATCATCGTCTCGTATGCAACAAGCGCCCTCTTACGATAGCAGTTAACAGAAGAGGATTAGGATATTAGCTATTGTGCGCTGGCATACGACACAACATCTACAAACTACTACTTCTACTTAAAACATTAAAAGTAGGTTAAAAAAAATAAGTAGGTTGACCTGCAAAATTTCTACCCCAGGTTTACACTACATCTGCAACTGCATTTGCATTCAAAAAGTTCCAACGCACTTTAATGACTCGAGAGTAACAGTCACACCTTTTGTCGATACGTGCATACTATATCATGTTCAAAAAGTGAAGGTAAAGTTCCATCAATTCTTTGTAACCAGGTTCCTGTTTGACATCAAGAGGAGATTTTATCAAAATGTTTTGTAGGCAACTGAACTCACCTGAAACATTTTGTTTTCAAATCATTAAATATAGTGGCTCTTAACTCTACTTTGTGTCTACCGGTTAGCTCTGTATATGCATACAACACATCCTACAGTATCCTTACCACTGCAATTTCAACATGATGCACGGTTTCAACTGTGGTGTGTGCCAAAATAATATGCAAACAAAACCAAAGAAAAAGAGTAACACCATACTAAGACAAATCTAAAAAAAACAAAGGTGCTATAAAATAAGCAGCCATCAAAAGGAAAGAATGTAAATAACAGAAAATTAATTTTAAAATAAAGTTCCAGAGTTATGAGTGATTCAGGCAGTGCTTGAAACATGCACATGAATGAACAACAAAACACAGACTTGACTGGACTAAAAACAGTCCGGTATTTTTTTCAAAAGAAATGATGATGACGATGGTGATGATGCTTGGAGTAAAGCAACACATCATGAATACCACTGTGTCACACCTTCATTCCTTTTTGAAGTACCATGAAGTACCAAAGTTCGAATATCAATGCTTGATGTAATTGATAATGTGTCAAAACAGCAAATAGCTTGTTGCTGTGGCAACGTAATGTTGCTTTTTTTTTTCTTTAGACTAAACAAAGTAATCAAACAGACTTGGATTTTCGTTTGAATGAGAGAGAGTAGAGTCCGGGAGAACTAGTACAATGTTTGGAGAAACCGCAAAAGCTGGAAAAACTAAAGGAAAAAAAAAGCAGTGAGGATTGAAGGCTATAAAAGGTGTCAGGAGAATTACATTAATTGTTCACAACTGATATCATAAGAGAAACTTAGTGCAAAATTTTAATGTTGCAGCAAAACTACTATACATAAAAAGGAGTTATTAAAGCTTCAAAAAAACTGATGAACTACCTACTAAGGAGTGAACATTAAAAGAAAATTAAGTGCTGAAAAGAGAAAATATTTGGTCTTTGGACATTTGTAAGTTCTTTACATTGTGATACATTAGCCACTATGAAATCTGCACAGCATAACACTAAAGGGTCTTTTAGTTAACACGGTCTAATCATTTGGGTTTCTTAGAACACTGAAGCTTCACAATACTTCAACAGCTTTTAATATCCTTGCTTTTGCACATGTCGTAGGTTAAGATTTACTCTGAAGTGTACTAACAAAAGCATATTTAGATTTGAATGAAAGATCAAAGCCATCAGAGTGATAAACGATCATGAAGGGTGTCGCTTTTTTTTTTTCGTATGAGTACTTTGTGAATGTTGTTAACAAGATGAGCATTTGGATGTTGGTAAAAGATAGAGGAAGGAACAATGTGAATAGAAACTAATCAAATCAAAGCTGTAAAACTGAAGAATTAAATTTACTCAAAACATTATTGTCATGGAGTTTAAGCTATGAAATGTCTGGTGTTTTTTAACTGAGTAAATATGGGAAGCACAGAGCATGACAGAACCCTAAGATGTTTGCTTTGGTTGATAACCCTTTGGTAAACGACAAATGAACAGCTGTGTTCTTGATGTGAATGACCTCACACTGCTACTGTTCCAAAAATATGGAAAGCTCAAAGACTGATTTGAATATAACATCTGCTAGATGCAGATGAAATCTGAAAAATACCTTGATAGTAAATTGCTTACTCCAAAATGATTTCAGACATTTGGTTTTCGTGTTGATAAATGAAACTTCCAAGCAACTGAAATATTCAAATTTTTGTGAATTGTGGGAATATTTACACTGTCTGAAGCAAAGCTGACCAATTTATGGAAGTGAGTTTACATGATGATGCTTTCACAGTGAATTTTCAAGTGTTTTATCAAATGTCTAATAGGTTTGCTTGTTGAAAGACTAAATTGACCTACAAAAGAAATGGTTTCAAAGAATGCAGAAGATGAAAAAAGTCAGATTGTCAAAATAAACAGACTGATACAATTATTTGTTTGCATGCTGCAGAAGTTGCACTTTAGTTTTTGCTTGATTAGTAAACGCTGAAGCCAACGAAGCATAAAAACAGAAAACGGCAAACAAGTCCTTTGAAATGACGACGGACGTGAGGTTGGAGAAATCACCTAATTTTACTTGTCGGAAAGCCTGAGTAAGACTCGAAGTGGACGATGCTAGGGAGGAAACAATAGCGAAACATGAGAAATCTGTCAAGAGAGACGGCGGATGCTGGAGGGAAGAAAACAGACTTGCCCACCGAAAAACTTCATCTGATGAGGGAGACAAGATGCTCAACTTCGCCTACCTCTCTGGGCCTCCCACATACTGTGAGTGTTTTCTTTATTTTTTTTTCGTACCATTTATGCAAATTAATGACATGCATTTCCCACTTTCCTTTACTTCTCCTTTAGGTGCACAGAGGCACGTATCTTCAGAAGATGATCCTGGTACAAACAAGCAATTGCTGACCTTCTTCTTGAGTCCCACATTTTGTTGCTAATATGTAGATATGCACAGTGTACATCAACAAATTCAATTCACTATGCAGTGCTCATACTTGCTAAAATAATAGTAATAATGATAGTAATAACAACAATAATAACAATAATAATACACTGCTTTTAAACTTAGGTCCTGTAAACTCTCATCAGGGTCCTACAATCGTTTAGAGGTCGAGAAAAAAGGGGAAAAAAAAACTGGAAAACAAATGTTACTGGGGAAACTTTGGAAGGAAGGAAGGACAGGTCAGAGATGTGACATACTTCAGACTGCAGAGTCCATTCCACATCGCTTTTAAGGCCACGTCTACATTGGTTGAACGTCTGCTACGTCGCCTTTTGCAAAGCCATTTGACATTGGATCGATGTTGCCAAAGACTGACATCTGACGTCATTTGGACCAAAATCCAACTTTCAATGACCATTTAATGTCCGTTTGACATCAGCAAAAAGGCCGCAATATTTTTTTACTTCCACAAATGTCGTTTTTCAGTTCCAAAAAGGTTGTTCTTAAGAACGAGGTTGAACTTATCTTCGATAACTACCTGACCTCAATCCAACCCATTGGACCAAAAACCAACCTCCGAATAACAGCAAAATGTTCACAGATAAGATGGTAAAACTTTTGTTTTACCAGTGGACATGTTTAATTGTGTACCATTGTCCTTGGCGCACCAATAACGTAGCTAAGTTTTGGGATTATGTGATATCTGCATTAACATACTTGGAGCACAAACATTGTAAACATAAATGACCTTTTCCAAATTGATGTAGAAGTAAGATGCTGGGTGGACATAGTTTTACTCTACTGTAAGTAATTACTACGTGAAAATGATGCACAAAGAATTTGTACGTTAATTTATTCCAAACCATTCCTGTGTGAAATGTTAATCTCATAACTATAGTGTTTTGGAGCCACAAATTCTTCAATTTCAAAAACCAAATAAACAATTGATGACTGCAAAAACATTTTGACACTCTGAAGCCATTTCTTCTACTGGTTGCTTCCATCCATCCATGAATTTCTATCTGCCAAGGATCTCAATGTAAAGCCCTTTTGCCATAGTGAGAATTAAAGTACAATCAGTGAAATCTGGGTGGGGGGCAGGCTATGTGACATTCTATTTTAAACTATGTGACTGACCACAAAGGATGACTCAGTGAGAACACTGAAGGATCATAAATTTCAATTATAAGTATTCTACCATCGGGATGGAAGAGCGCTACATATATTACTTTCATCCTCACCTTCGCTTCCGCTCTCAGATTCAGTCTCTGTTCCCGTTTGTTCCTCTTCTGTTGTCTCTGACGGTGTTTCCTCGATCGGTTTCATCAGATAATCAAAAGTGGTCATCTGGGATTCCGGTTTGATACCAGTCTTCTGCTTGTACATGTCCTTGATATGACAAAGAAGAAACGCCAAAAATTGTTACTTCAACAACGTCATCCTCAAAAGTATTCTCGTACAATCACGTCGTGGAGAACGAAGACGTGACATGGTAAATTCACATCTGGTGTGTCCAAGCGTATAGCTGACCAGAAATTTAATCACTGGTGATGGTATACTGAAAGGTTCACATATTTTGCTCATGCAAAAGTGATCTCCCGCCATGAGCTGGCTGTTTATGTTTTAAAGTTTGGTAACAAATGAGTCTTGGACTGACATCTTGTAAGAAATTTACTCATGTGATGATTGATTTGATACAATCAGATAAATTGCAAACAAAAATGACAAAGTAAGAAAACAAAGAGTTTCGATTATCACCAAATCATTGGTTTTAAATTTGCGAAAGACGTCATGATTTCCCTATTAAACAAATCGCACAAATCAGGGCATGGAACATCACAAGGATTTGAAATCAACACTGTGAGAAAATTCATTTGACACAAAGAAAGAAAAACAAGGATAAATTAGAACAATTACGGTAGATTTTAAGTACGGCCAATTGCTACAGGCCCTCCTTTCTTTACTTTTTAAAAAATTTAAAATGGATGATATTTCTTTTTCTTTTAAAATTAACTTACAGACATCTTTTCCATGGCAGTTTGGAGCTCTTGCACCCTTCCTTTGTACTCATCAGACTTTTCTGTGAGCTGCAATGAAACAGACGAGTGAGAGACCAAAAAATAAAGTAAGCAAACTTTGAATATGAAATGAAGAACAAAAGTTACACGATTTGAATGTTTGCTATGCAACCCACTGCAGCGACTCGGTGATGCCTCAAAAGATTTCTTCCACATTTTTGCTTCATTCCCTCGCCCTCAGATGGCACGCCGACTGATCATGAATAAACAGTCTAAAGAGTGATGTCTCTTTTTTTTTTCCATGTCTTTTATTTTCTCGTGATACATTTTTTTACATTTTGATTTATTTCACTTATGATGTTTGATTTAAAGAGGCTCATTGAGTTGATATCAGTAAAGATTGTGGTGATTTTGAAGTACACAAACACACGACAATACTCACAAGTAGCATAGTTAATCAAGTTTCACATCCAATAGTTATATGAAAACTCTCAAATTTTTCAAATTTTTGACTGTTACTTGCCCAGATTGCGTGCATGTGAATGTGAACTCAATGAGCCTCTTTAAAAGAGTGTCATCCAATCAAAAGACGGCATCAACCGTATTTCTGTCTCTTTCATTGATGTTTGTATTCAAATCAACGAGCAGCAAGACGTTCCACCGACGACCGACGATATCTGAGCCAATCTTTGGCCTTACTGGACATGACGAAAAACTGGGACATGCGACAGACATCCTTGGGTCCACTGTAGTTTTCTCCAACTGTTCCGCTCATTACACGACCGAATTGATTTTCATTAGTGCACTGTGTGATGCATGCAACCAGTCATTTCAAATTGCTCACTGACATTCAAGAAAACTACCAGCTATTCTTTAAGAGATATTATTACATCATGACTATCACAGAACATTAGGACAAACAACATACCTCCTTGAGTTTTTCTTTAAGATCCAACTTCTCATGTTCATAGTTCTGGAGAGTAGACAAAGAAATAAAGAGACATGAAAGTTTGATGTTTCAGTAAAAAGAAAACTGATCAAGAGATGATAAAGTTGCGATATTGAATTTTAAACTTGAGGATCATTCATCAAAACAAATCACCCAGACAACAGTTAACCCCTCTATAGAATTACCATCTATATAATTATCCTGTAGGCTTCCATCACAGAATACTAAAATATCTGAAGTGGTAAGCGACCCGTTTTAAACTTAGACCCCAGGTAGCACCTCTAATGGTGGTTGCCATGCCTTTGTCCATGCTGACAGCCAATCCTCACATGATATCATACATGATAACTTTTCATCAAACGAACAAACCCTAACCATTGTGGTGTGTCTCCATATCACCTCGTGTTCTATCATGCAGAAAAGGGTGTTCTCGAGATATGATTTTTAGCCCATTACGGAAATTCTGTGAGGACCAGGTCAGTGCTGGTATTACTGACGCGACATTTTCAATCAGATTCTCGATTCACCCGATCTATCTTCATCCACCTTTCAAGGTCACAAGTTTACGTCGATTTGCAATTACGATTTGTATGGCATCACTACCTATGCTTGAAATGGAAGGAGATGTCAAATACTTCTTTTCTATTTTTCTCCTCTTGGATTGCTAACATCTAATGTCACTCGTATTCGTCCCCTCTTTGTAGTATACATGGCTTGAAACAATGACCTAATTTCAATAAACTTTTCAAAGTTTTCAAATTTCGCAAATCAAATGTACCACACTTTATTTGTGCACCTAAACAAGACAAATAGTAAATAAAGGATTCAAGCTAGAAACCACAAATTACTTACAGACAAAGAAGAAAGTATAAACTGAACTTGGTCATTACCACTTGAGCTGTGTGATATTTATTATAACCTCAGAGGCTTAGTCACAAAACAAATACACTTTTCGTTGTGCTTCAGCTATGCAAATATAAATACCGTGTCTAAAGAAAGCCCCCAGACAGATGGTTACCAATAAAGACTGTTTTATACAAAAGTCAATACCATGGTATTATGAAACTTTTGAACAAAAGAATAACGGATTGACCTTTGGAAGTGGTTTTGAACAAAGTTCACCAAAAATAAAACCTTACCCACAATTTGTCTTGCTGTCTGTCAACCTATAAGAGTGAAGGAAAGGGAAAAAGTACACAATTATTTAGAAAATTACAAAAAATACACAAAAATGCAAGCTAATGGCAAACAAAAGTGAATGATATGAGTTAGTTTACCAGATAGTGGCAGTGACAATCTAGGAAGTGTGTTTTGGTTTCATAGAATTGCTGCAGGCTTTCTCTACTTACCCTGATCTATTTTAATTGAAGATGTCTACGATTCCCTTTTCTTTTTTTTTTGTATGTTTCTTCTGCTACATTAATTACTTTTCTGCATCTGACTAATGCTATTACAATGTTCTTTCAATGGAAAGTCTTCTCTGTAAACAATTCAAATTGTTTCTGAATTTTTGACTACTTTGATGATTAAAATGCTGAACAAATGGAGGAAAAAAGAAACAGCGAGGTAACTGCTCAAAATTTCTTGTAATCTCAGTTTTAGTGACTCTCGATCCCAATCTCTTCATGACACTTCCTCGGTTGATCGCCGCCTCCATGATGCATTAATACAACACTTTTGAAATACCTCTTGTCTGAGCAGTTCATTTCTCGTTTTGTGGGCAGACAATGCCTCCTGTAGACTCTGTATGCTCAAGTAATGGCTGTGCCAGAAGTCTAGCTCCTGTCTGACGGATTTTGGGATGTCGCTGCCGTAATTCTAAATTGATGGAAAAAGCAAAATTGGAGACAAGGAAATGATCAGTCATTGAGAGACAAGACAGACAGACAAACAGACAGACAGACAGACAGAATGTTGATATAAGTGAACAAACAGTGATGCAGTACTATTAAGTGACAAAATGAAAATCATGAAATTGATATGGTTTGGATTAACATGAGTAACAATATTTACATGTCTTTTTATGGCCCCTGTACTTATATTTAATATTGTTCCAGAAGATTGCCTTAATCAGGGTTCCTGCACTTTCCTGACATTCCCAGGACCAAACGAAGAATGTCAACGACCTTCCCCCACATAATGTCTTGTATAAAGATTCAAGTATAACAGCAAGAGCTAAAGTAATGAACAGAGGAATAAATTTTGATATAATGAGAGAGAATACATATCGATTCTACAGTGGGGAAAAACAACGTCATTTTGAGAAAACTTTTGGTACTTTTCCAGGACTTCACACAATGTTACTGAATTTTGATACTTGAGATGATCTTTGAAAACGTCATGGCTTTTCCAGGTTTTCCACGACTGCAGGAATCCTGACTAATATTTAATGTTTTCAGCAAATTTAGTGGCTAACTTTCAGAGCTGTCTGCGCAGTACGTGTAAGCTGGTCCCATTCCATAGGTATCACTGAAATGCATTTCTTTTTGCATGTAGGAATGTGCGTTTAATTGACTTGCACCAAACACCCTTTGTTTTATTATCTTCATAATTATATAAACATATGTAGTTTGCGTCATTGTTTGGCCATATTTCTGGACGTCTTTGCCTTAAAATCATGTCATGTCATGGGAAGTTTATGACTATTTTAATGAAATACACGAAGAATGTATTGACATCTATACTCCTAAAAAAGGCTCCTAAATTCTGACAATTCTGATCTCAAAATACCAACAATTTCACGATAATCATGCCACATGCTATGGGAACAAAAATTTTTTAAATAATAAATAATTTGCCAGAATCGACCGTGTGCCCCATTCCATACTGTGTTTCTGTGTAACTGTGCTTCATGATGTGATTGGACTTTGCCAACACAAAGAGCAGATCAAACAACCTAGTGTGTATTTAAGTATGATTGGTTAGAGAATAATTAAACATATCAGACTGTTCTTGTCTTTCACTTCTAAAAGGATTATGGATGTTTAATCTTCACTTTGCCACCCAGGTTGACTTCTCCTTTGCAGGAAACTCATTTAGGTACCATCTTGACCTTTTGTGTTTCACTGATAACTATCTACCATAAACTTGTCATAAAACATTTTTCAAAAGATGTTTTGTTGATAAGAGGATATCGACATTGCACCCACAAAGAAAAAAAAATTGTGCTGCTTGCTTTGTGGAAAGTAACGACCTAAAACACATAAAACATGAACTTCAATCCCCAAAGGAAATGATATTGGTTACTAGTTAGAAGGAAACATGTAAATAACTTGAAAAGCGGCACACACATCCACGAGTCTGCTGCAATTTAAACAAACAGCATTACGGAAACAGTATTTCTGAACGCTGTCATTTCCTGAAGCCACGAAAAAAAGAAAAGAGTTAAAAATGTCGTTTTTACTCGCATCTCTAACTCAACTTCGCTGCGTGTCATACTCGTATCTTCAGAAAGAAGACAATGTCAAAGGTCATTTATTTGAATTTTATGTCTCTTTTGCAAACACGTACCAAGAACGAAGATCAATAAATGCAACATGAAGTTGAAACTAAATGAATACCATGCAAAATAGGATTAAATGCATTTAACAAAAAAATTTCTAAAAAACAAAGTAGAGAATGTCATTGGATTATATTTGAGTAGGGAGAGAAGAAATAAATTGAAACTGATGTATCATATGTTTCATTAAATGATATGTTGTTCCATGTTACAGTAAATCTGACAAATTAAAGTCTTCTACATCAACACCTGTTTTACAGACTAAGGTCCAGCAATATCATCTGTTGTGGCCAATAAATCTTTGATCACTTTTGAGCACAGGATGGCACCTTAGAATGCATGTTGCACATCATCTGGAAACCTACAGATTTTTGATGGTCAATCATACTTGCCGATCCAATAGCCTGTCACGTAAGTATCAAAACAGTCACATCTCCATTTGATGGACAGAAAAAATGTTGCTATGGTGATACTTTTCAGATACAAAAGAGTTGCAAGATATTTGAAAGAGAACAAACTCACTCTTTCTACTTTGCTTGGAGAAAATTCCGCTAGTTCCAATTCGTACTGGAGGTAAACACGTTGGTTGAGATCAGGGGTTGTGGCAAGGATGGTGTTCAGGAATCGAAGACAAAGAGCCTTTGGGATTTAATAGATAGAGAAATAACATGGTTGAAAATATTAATGCTTGATAGGTCAACTACTGGGACAATATGACAGAGGCACAGCACGTCTGGGAGTAACATCGATAAGTCGGCCACATACAGTATCATCGAGGGCTGTATAAAAGGTTACCTGTACATCAAACATGGGATGCAATGACCGAAAAGAAAACAGTGTTAGTTTCTTGTGCCCATGTAGTTGCAGCTTGTTCCTTAAAATTCAGTGCCCAAGTTTGATAAAAGTTTTTATGCCATGCAACATTGGCCAGTATTTCCACAAATTTTGAAAGCAACATAAAGGTAACTTGCGTCTCAACCTCCAAATCTACAGAGATGAATTCCCAACAACTCACTAATGTGGGTATTCACGAGAGACTGTACTTATCCCTTGCTTCTGCCAGAGTGAAATTCACACTAGGGCAAGCCTAGGCTTAGAGGGCACAGTGTCAGAAATGATTTTGATTGCACTTTGAGCAAGGTCAAACTTAATGCATTAGTGAAGCAATGTCTATGATGTTGCCTTTTGTCACAAATGTATAAATATCTTTTTCGGACCATCTACCTCTACAAACAGTGTACAGTATCTTGGAAAGAAACTTCAAAATAAAAAAAGAATAATGACTGTTTTAAGAGGTTCACATTTGTAGTTCCATATGTTACATAACTCATAGAATGTGGCCCAAAACAAGTTTGGATATTTCTGTACTTAATTGGACTGGAAAAAGGTTTATTAATTTACACTGAACTTTGAAACATTCAGTGTTTGTAAATTCAGTATGTAAATAACTCAGGCTTACAGGTATACTGAGAGTATGGTACTGCTAGCAGTTGTTGACGTCATGGGCCTCTTATTTTGTTCTGTATACATAATAAATACAGGCCAGACACCTCTAACGTTAAGAGTGCAGTTTCCAAAGCAATTGCGAGTGTTTTATTGTTATGTTCCAAAATTCAAAAACAACATTCAAAAAGAAATGCGGAATACTCAAACATTAGGCACTTATATAGAGAGAACAATACCTTTCATGGATGGAAAATTTGTTTCACTTAGGATTTACTTGTTGCGTTAAATATCTGTGCAGTTTCTTTTGCATTGCGATCACCTGCAACAGTGCTTGCATGAAACTTTTGAAAAAAAAAATATGAAAAAGAATGAACAGAGAATGGGAAAGCATAACGGGAACAAATCTTTTCACATCGCCTCCAGACACTGGTTCAGTCTGCTAGCTATTAATTGGATCTTTTGTGTTTAAAAAACCTTTGGAAAAAAAAAATAATAATAAAAAAAAGGGCCCCATAAAACATAAACGTAAATCGTAAAATTTGGTGAAGCAATGCATGCTTTGATGCCTTAACAAGTTCTACCTCCTAAACTTGTTTGTTTCAAACTGAACATTAGACAAAAATTTTCTCTGCATATTTTTCCATTTATATGGACATTAGTCAATGATAGTGCTGTGTGGTTTTAGTTTCTAATATGCAGACTGTTGTACACAGCATATCTTAGCACAGACAAGGATCTAATAGGCAGAGTTTTGTCAGAGGAAATTACGAAACATATGTGGCTGGAGTCAATGCCACCTACTGCAAAATATGAAGTTGTGCTTTATCAGCACAGACTATCCTGCTAACAGTCTCAGTGTTTTCACAAAATGAAAATGCAAGGCTCACAAAATCCTTGAAAAGTTGACTGGGACAATAAATCAGTCTTTGCACAGTTCTTCCAAACTAATTAGCATGATGTGATAATTTTTTTCTGAATTCTACCAAACTTTATTGAGTCCCTACCCTCTAATAACTAGGAAGGGGATCTTTACGTTTTTGAAAAGTACTGATGACTATCAACTCTGAATCAAATATACAAAGAAGGGACTATAATGGATGTCTCAATTTCCAAATATTACTTCAAAGCATGTTGCCATGTTCCAAAAGTATAATTTAGCACATGCAACTGTAACACACAGCATGTGGAGATGCATGTGTGCCGTCACAATTCACAAAATTTTTGCAATAACATGGCGGCTTGCGAGTGAATACAGAATCATATTCCTTAGAGCTTTGTTATTTTCTTCAACTTTTATTTGTAGTACTACAGAACGGTGCCTTCTTTGTTTGAAAAACTGTATTTGAGGTACCAGGACTGACAGGAAGAAGCATGTACAATGATTCCCACCTACTACAGTAAAGGAATGCATGAATGGCGTGGATGGATGAATATGGCGAAGGTTTTTCGCAAAAGTTTCAGATGTCCACCTTTTGTTTGGATTCTGTTTCACTATATTTTCAAAGTTATACTGCACTGTGCACTCTGTTCATGATTCCACAATACCACGCCAAGCCTCAGACATTCTTGCAACATGAAATACAGTTTATGAGTTTTTGTAAGGCACGTTTTGACTCATTTCGAAGTTTTCTTCCAAATCCGACGGATTTCCAGCCATCTGCGTGATATGTCGCAAACATCTCTGTCAAGGTACATTAGACTGGGAAGAACGGGATAGTAGAGCAACATTCAAGGACACAAAAGGGGTGCATTAGATTCGCACATTGTGGCAGAGAATCTTCAAGTTGGAAGACTTACATAAAAATAGTGCTCTTAAAATGTGGTACGACAGTTTCTAAACCAAAATCGTGCATGAGAGGAGTGACTGTGAGATGTCTGCAATGGAATACTTAAGGCACAATTGAGCAAATTTTGGAATTTTTCAGAGGGTGTGCCCCCCAACAAAGCCCCCCCATATCCACCGACGTACAGCTGTACGTGCTGACAGTACAATATGTCCTATAGCATGGACCCTGGTGCCATTTTGTCATTATGCTAATTAGCACAAATGTTAACTCCTTTGTGATAATGTCACTCCTCTTGGACACGACCCCAAAGAATGAAAATATTGCAACCATTGTTTGGCTGCATATCTTAGAACTGACATCATGATCACTAAACTTGTCATCTGAAAGACAAACTTGTAAAAATATGATCCAAGTACTCACTGTCAGCTCCACCCTGTGGCTCTCCTTCAGGATCATCTGTGTTATGGCGTGAAATCTGACTTTTTCTCTGATTTGCTGTTTGGTGTGAGACAGGACTTCCAATATCCTTTGGTTGCCATTACTGCTATCACAGGCTCTGATGAGGATCTATAACAATGGCAATGGCCAAAACAAAAATATTGAAATTATAAGCAGTCAGTGGCACAAGTCAAAAAATGAATGCTTGAATGCAGTAACTTAACCACCCCAAACTACACTTTTGGCTGGTGAAAAGCAAACTTCTTGACTGGTTTTGCTCTTTGACTGATGGCAAGTTCAAAAGATGCAGAGTAGCTCACATTACACAGAATACATAGAGGCCGATTGTTCTAATTACACATGTGGAGTAATTTAAGACCAGCTGTGGGAGGGACTAGACGTAAGTGGTTTGGAGAACTGAAACTGTCTGGGGAGATGAATCTCTGCCTTTGATTGCTGACTTTGTGATATATTTTTTCATTGATGAAACATAGCACACTGCTGACCAAATCATGGGAATGTCATTTGCAGCAACACATATAGAAGGCAATGAAATGCAGATATCTACCTCACCGGCTGTATAGGATGAAACGGAAATTAAACAACCGCTCTTTTATGTTTGTGAATATATTCATGATATGGTTGCTACTATATTCAGTACCATAAGACAGTCTAACTGCCAGAACAAAAAGAACAATTAAGACATGAAAATGCATTGGTAATATTCTTGATCAATACAATTATCACTTTTGGTAAAAACTGTATCATTCCCACTCCCCAAATTAACCCACACCTTCCCCTAGTCCAACCCACTTTGTTTTGAGTAGTTCTTATACCTATATACATACCAGAAAGTCTAGGTTAATCTTTTGCACACATCAACAGCTTCTAATGTAAGCACTATTCTGTAGTACACACTCACACACACACACACACGAAAAAATGGGTAAAAGTGTAACAGAAACAAATTGGTTGGATTAAAGGTCATAATTTAGCAAAAAGACAGCCAATATAACAAATATATTTTCAATAAAAGTTGCCATCTGACGTCTGTGTCTATAAACACGAAGAGAAGGGGCTGTGGATCCCAGAATAAACTCCTTTTGCACCACTTGCATCAAAAGCAAAACATGGCTGCTTTTTACTAATTAACTTTCCAACAGAGGTAAGTAGAACATTTGACATGTCATGACGTCTTTTTGGAACGTTGACTTGAAACTGATCCTGACATACATGTCTTTAACCAGGAATTGGCACATGCAGTTGATGGGCAGGAATATGGCAAAAACAGAGGACAAGGTAAATGCTTCAGGGTTTTCCTTTTTAAAAATACTGCAGCATATTACAGTAAAGTGTGTGTTTTCTGTGAACCATGAAAAATTCCCAGAAAAGATCATCTTTCCGTTATTGTCCATGATGTCAATATTTGATGTAAAGATGAGGGCACAAACCAATTTCATGGAACAAATTTGGAAGATCTGTTACTCTGTAGTTGTTTATGTGTAGAAAGGGATGTAAGAATTTTGACCATACAAATTTCTTTCCAGAATTTCAGTGCCTAGCAACTACATATGTGGAGTGTTCCACACACCTCAACTTATCAACAAATTTATATGTATGAATGTGGTGACATTGTGCAGAGGAGACAGAGTGTTCTGTCAAAAGCACGTATGTTGGACTAAAATACAATCAAAAGGAATGAAATCATGGGGTCACCTTTGCAAACAGACACATTAAATTGAAAACAGTGTCTTCATACCACTTGGTACAAAACAATGCATATTAATGAAGTACTGAAGCTCCTTCTCTCTAGCAATTGTGGAAAGCAGAGTATTCACCGTCTCTCTAATGAATTAAATTGCTAAGTGTGATATACTTTACCACGAACGTATACAATCGAGATGATAGGGACTTGCTGATCATGGAGAGGGCGACATTTTCCAAAACATGGGGAGTGGAAACGACGAGCTTCAAACCATTCTGAGGAGAAGACGAAAACATTTCAGGTATTAAACGAGAAACGGGAAATCTTACAATCAAAACATTAGCATTAAAACATTAGCCTGGGTCATCAATGAAAAAAATGACACTTTTCAGAACTTCCATGAAAATTAAGTTGCACCTTCTGTTGTAAATCTGTGAAAGCAACGTAAGTTTAAAGATCTGTTTTATTGGTCAAACTGACGGCAGGCTAGACATAAAAAAAAACAGTCCTCTACTATAGAGTGTGTCCATGTGTCACAGGGCAGTAAGTCTGGATAGAACTAGCCTGTACGGCTTGCTCCATGCTTGGTCATCTTTGTACAAAGGTGTTCAATGCAGCTGTGACCCCAATCGTTGTTGTTTCTTCTCTGTATGTCAGGCCAGTGATTAAGTCGCATCACAATTTTTTTCATGTAACAGCAGCTGTAAGTTATTAATTTATTTCAATATGAACAGCTAACAGATACCAAAGCTACAGAATACAGTATACAGTATGTTATTTCTGTAATGTAGACAAACTGAAAAAAACCAGACAATTATCGTTCCTCTATTCCTACCATGGTAGCTCAATCCTAATTAACATCCGTGGATAGTTTTTTCCCTAAAATTTTGGGGTTTTCCAATCACTTCGAAGACATCAGAAGCTGGGAATAAAATCTGGACTGATACAAACTGGACCATGTATCTGTGTCATCACTAAACCAAGAAAAACTCTGGCTGCATATTTGACACAACTACTGTATGAGGCACAGCCCTGTGCATTTTCTTTGCAAGAAGTCTCACAACATCAGGTATCTTAAATTAGTTACTAATATTCAAAATTCCTGGCATGTGGAGGCTGTATGACTGTCACCTAAGGGGAAATAGGGCATTTAGAATACACCAACATGCCATACAAAAGGAAATAGCTTTAATAATTGCTAAACCACTCCGTCTCATCAATAAACATCTACCAAGGCTTCATCTCCTCAAAACTTTACACATCACATGTGAAATGGAAGATGCATCATTTAAATTTTGAAATGTTTACGTGAACAAATTAGTGTTGAGCAACAAAAAGCTGAATTTCCTTCTGTGAGAAGCATATTTCTTGGAAAGAAGGCTACTGCCCTTCCTCCTTTTGAATAATCCATCATTCTACGTCCTCAAACATTGGCTTCAAAAATATGGATGTTTTCTCTAAAACAAACACCCTATTTCCCTTTAAAGCTAACAGCAACACTGTTCTCCAAACAATAACAGCAAAACCATTGTCAAAATGCAAGGTATTTCAGAACTGTGATCAAAGCATATAGTAACCATGGTGACCATGGAACAATTTGGGCTCCTCCTTGTTTCCAAGAAACAAAGTAAATCATTAACCCAATAACTAGAACATCCTCAAAACATTTTAATTAGGAAATATACCCTGTCACAGAAAACACTCAGGGAAAAGAAAAGGAGGTATGAAAATATGAACTTGAAGAGCTATTCCAATTTCACTTATAAAATAGAACTCCACCCAGCAAGTATGCTGCAGACGGCAGTCACTGGATGGACGCTACGTATTTACGTAGCACAGAGGGCAGCGGAACCTACTTGTGGCTCAGAATTTACTCATCCGTAGCAACGGTTGACATTTGTGATACATTGCCATAGCAATCAGAACATGGAAACAACGTATTCAAAGGAAAGGTGATGGCCGTGTAGTAAGCATTACTGTCTGTCTAGCATAAATGTAAAGGTACACGCAGAGTTTTAAGAGGACTTTTAATTGTTCCTTGGTAGGAATTCAGTTAAAGAGAGGTACAGTACTTGCTGCTGAGAAAGCAAACTTTGAATTTTATGAAAATTGAATCTCGGGCACTATATATGTCCTCACATGAATCAGAAATGCCACATAGTGATCTACATACAGTAGGACAGTCACCTTACTCTGTTTACTGTACAGTAAACTGAGAGAAACACAGATAGGCTCCATGGTTTGAAGACTCGATCTCTATACCTATTCCGTATAGTATCTCATAAACCACTTATTACACAAAAACTCCATACTGTATAATATTATTCTAGTAGATTCTGCATACACTACTTGTGTCTTCTAACTGTTTTAATGTCTTGGACAAAAGGATGAAGACGGCTTTGAATGAACTTGAGGGAGGAGCTTTTACATCCTTCCTTTTGGTTACGTTTTGACGGTAACCTTTTGGTTATAGTTTCTTGTTTGTCCAGTCACTAGCATATAAAGAGATGCCAACATAAATTTGGATCACTAAATCAGGGAGATTCTATAGACAGCGATCAAAGCGAGCCATCAAAGCGTAACGAGTACCCTGCAGGTGGGATCCAGAGGCCCAACATTTATGGTTGCTGTGTACACACACTGTGCTGTATTGGTGGTTACAGAGCTTCGTGCGATATGATAAAGAACAGAACACACATCATTGTATCTTCAATGTGCGAAATGAAATTGGGACGACACATTTGGGTTCATCAAATATTATTATGATTCCTTTGCCTTTTAAATTTCCATTGTTTGTAAGGAGTACAAGCAATTTGACAATCCCAATCTTGTCATTTCTGTACAAGCTCCTATATTACCTCGTGTACTCCCTTTCCCATCCTCTACATTGTCAGGATAAAGTGACGCTAAACGACAATTCTTCAATAATAGAGGTCAATATAATGCTTGCACCAGAGGATGGTCAGTATACTTGAAAGTTATAGCAAAGGTCTCTACCGTCCTGCAGAAAGTTGTTTATTGTTGGCATATCTTCTTTATACATTTGATTATAGCATCGTCCCTATGGTAAATAATGGTTACTTACAGTCGAGCAATTAGAACTTCGACGCAACACCACCATACAAGTCTGTAGTCTATGTTGCAATTTTCATAGTGTGATAACTACAGATGTCAATTTATACAACAAAGAAAACTAAAAAGAAAAAATAGAAAATAAAAATTTTCTACAAGGACATGAACACACTAACACACATGTGTACAATGCAATGTTGAATCTTAACTTTAATTTGAACTGGACAAACACACCCCGAAGCAAACTCACGCAGACATATAATGTTGCTTTAAACAGTACAAGATCAACATTTAACTTCACCATGAATGGCTGCATGGGAAGTAAACGATAGTTACTAGTCATAAAACTGTATTCACAAAATTATCATCGTTGGACTTTGTCCTTTTCCCTTGCAGTCCTCCCTATATGATGATAATTACTGGAAGGGATGATACTGTACACAATGTGTAACACCAACTGTACATGATACAGTTAAATATGGTATCAACTATTTTCCATCATGCAACTGGAAGACAAAAGGGACAAAAATACAAAAAAAAAAGCAAAGATTATATAGGAACAGTTATTAACTTTTTGAGATAAATTCTTTTAGTTTGGAAGAAATATAAGAAGTTAACTTAAGTCAGTCACTGGAAGCTTTCAGTGCAATCATGGTCATATAATACTAAATTATGAAGCACTGAATATGTTTATGGCCCATTATATTTACAAAAGGATCAGGTACTGTAAATAGGAATCAATATTTGAATGAGATATAGTCATTAGGTTAACATAATTTAGATATTTTCAGGTTAAAGAATCCCATAGGCACATTATGGGTGATATTGCTACAAAGCATGGACTTGGGGGGTTACCCGACTCTTCTGCAGGGCTGCGGCTCTTGGTCGGGAGTTATGACTCAAATCAACTCTCTCTGCTTCAAAATTACAGAATAACCGTTCATGAAGATCATTTTTGTGTACTTAGCAGTTTGAATTTATGTTCTTCGAAAGTGCACAGTAAATAAATCATAACATTAAAAACAATCTCCCTCATATTCTTCGCAACTGTCACTTGCTAATAGTACTATTCATCAAAAACTTCCCAAAATGCCATTCGATGGGGCTCTTGTGTGGAAAAAGCTGGGAGTCTCCCTTCCTGTAAAATTTGTGTATTTTGGATATGAATTTTGGAACTTGAGGGAAATTTGCCCTTCTTTTGTACAGAAATATTGTAAAAAAATGTAGACTCCCTTCCCAGGAACTATTTTTTTTTTCCAGCACTATTCAGGAAAAAAGAGGAAAGAAGGCTGTATAAAGCATTAAATACCAAAACAAACTGATGAATAAAACCACAGTGGAAACATTGTACTCTCTGAGCAAGACATGCAGACACATACAAAATTTCTTTGTGTAATGATTTCATGACTTGAAGTCTGTTTTTTTTTGTGTTTCTTAGAAACTGACAATTCTATAGCTTCATGTTCAACGTTCATCATGTAATATTAAAAGCAGGTTGATTGCTTGTTGCATCTTACACATGGATGACAAATTAAACCAGAATGCAGAAATGCATTGTGGTTTCGATGATCTATTTAAGACAAATTTTTTTTCTGAATCTGATATAATAGCATTAGTATGTGTCACATTTGTCACATTTTCACAATTTGACCCCTGGTGACTCCAAATGACCGTTGAT
>VJOZ01023788.1:0-16344 GCA_009801055.1 Stichopus horrens | reverse complement strand
AACAACAACAACAACATCAACAACAACAACAACAACAACAACAGCAACAACAACAACAACAACAACAACAACAACAACAACAACAACAGTGTCTACACTGATGAGTTACAAAGATGATGAGTTATGCATCATTTTAATTTTGGATGTTCAAAGTTTGGTGGTAGAAATCACTCTTGAGCAACAATTTCTATGCGAGATACTTATTTCTTTAAAAGAAGACTAAGTTACTCACTTACTTAAAATAAAGCATCATTCTGTGTCGGTATTACAAATGTGACTTTTGATGTTGAAAAGAAATTTTTGCCTTAAAGACATCATGTCTCGAAGATGTCGTGGAAATTGAGATGACGAAAAAAAATGAAGAAAAAATTTGTAGGTAAATTCTAAAACGAATATGCTGAACTAAAAAAATAAATGTTTCAACTGAACGGGACGATAAGACAGAAGATTGAATAACCTGAAGTTACTAAGTCAGATGAAATCCTCGACCGTTCCACTATGTATCACGGTTGTAATTACTGTCGTGTTACATTTGGACCATGCATCACACAGGGCTCGTACAATGGCTACAAGAGCCACAAGCGTTGAGAATATATCGCTTTTGAAAAGTTTCACCATCTTAGTGCAATTCTGCATTCCCTTCGAAATTTTTTATCAACCAAACCGTAAATGAAAGGATTCGTGGAAGTGTTTAAGACACCGACGATGTTCAAAAACCGAATAAACGAAAACAATGTTTCGTTCACATTCTTGGCGTCGACGATTACCGATCCAGGTAACAAGACAACTACGATCATCGGTATCATCGTCAAAACTGATACGACGGTAGCTAAAAATAACATCATCGTCAGCCTTCGCTGGACTAAGTCGGTCGCAAACGACATTCTCTTTGACTCAGATTGAACCCTCTGTAAAACATTCGTCTGAACAATAGCTTTGTTTTTCCCTTCTCTTTGGAAGTCGAACGTCACCGTCCTCTGTCTTTGAAGTGAGTCACGTGATCTGACAGAGCCTTGCTTTGTAGTTGCCGACAAAGTCGGGGGTCGTGTAACGAAGTGGGAGTCGGCCGAGGTGTGTTCACTCTTATAACCACCGTTAGATTCGGTTGTTCTCACATGATAAGCTACTTGCGACGGTTCCACTGAGGTTTTGTTTGGAAGAATCCCTTGAAGTGTTTCTGAAGATCGTTCATCAATGTCCATCCTCCTGTTCCAAGCTAGATTAATGTTATCTTCTTCTGTACCTCGAGCACTTTGTCTGGTCATGACTTCAGGACTCAAAGACTTTAAATTATAATTGTTTGCCGAGGGAATAGTATTTGCACTCCTTCCATGTGTGGAAGTAACAAAATGAGATGTTAGCATCTTATCGGTGGCAATGCTCTGCCCGTTGGCTGCAAAGACAGAAGCCGTCGAAGGTCGACATTTCAAGGTATTTCTTACTTTTCTGTGGCGTCGGATATATTTCCACACCAATGTGTAACAAACCAATGTCAACATTACTGTAGAGACTACCGTCAATGCAAACGTAATTTTTCTGAAACTTGCCAGATATCCGGTGTCGATTGTCCTACATATCACCGTCCCGTTAATATCCACCGTCTTCGTGAGAGCGAATGACGGTACCGCCATCACGACGGTGAAAATCGTGCAGAATCCAGAGATCAACAATGAAGTACGAACGGAGAGGCGTTTCCTTAAAGGGCGACAGACGGCGACGTATCGATCAAATCCTACGGCCGCACTACTCATGAAAGATAACGTCAGACAAGATGAAAGAATAAAGTAACTACATTTGCAAAGATAGGGGTTTGGCTTGTTACCATCGAGTTGTACCATAAACCAGATTAAAAAAGGGACGAATAAGCAGACTAAGAGGTCTGAGATTGCCATGAAGGAGATAAATACGTAAGTGCTCGATTTGCGGGCTCTCCGAAGGTAGACAATGAGTGTCACGAGGTTACCCGGGACGCCGACAACGAACACCAATAGCAGGAAAACAATCGCCAGTGAAGTCGCTGGATGTAACATCTTTGAGAGATACAGTGAGGGAGGTACCTATCCCCCGACTCTGGATTTGATGATAAGAGGCTGATCTATAAGAATCAAATTCTCCAGTTTCTCCGAAAGAAATCCGAACGGTGTTATCACATTACAATATATTTCACATCACATTACATTTCACTTTTTACTATTAAATAACATTCCTCGGCAAAGCAAAATCCAGTCATGGTTTGAATAGAAATTTCTCAGCAACGTCGCGAAACGACTGCGGAAGG
The DNA here is from genome assembly GCA_009801055.1 of Stichopus horrens. Lineage (NCBI taxonomy): Eukaryota > Metazoa > Echinodermata > Holothuroidea > Aspidochirotida > Stichopodidae > Stichopus > Stichopus horrens. Next base: position 14,066 of record VJOZ01023788.1, on the reverse strand, counting down.
TGGAGAATATATCCAATCTTGTTCTATACACGCTATGAATATACTGTCAGGCTGAACAGCTATGTGTTATATCCATCAAAAAGCAATGATTGTCGTCTATTAAGCTCAAATCTGAAATGTCGACGAAACACAACAGAACAATAATGGAAACAAAGTTTTTCATTTGTGAAATCTTCTTCTCTTAAAAAAAAAAACATGTTTGTCTTTAACGAATATGGAAAATCAGTCTCTAAATGAAGTTGATTTCTACTAAGTGACAAGGATACTGCGAGGATTCTTTGATAATGATTCCGACAGTTATAGCCTATGGGACTAAAAGCATGTATTGAGTGAAATTACAACAAAGGAACTTCAAAACAGACAGTTTAATGAGGCTGCGTGATTAGTCAATCTCTTACGACAAAGAAATCGTTAGGATTTCCATGGCAACCGTTTAATACTCTTTCTTCATATTCTGACGATTTACGGCGGATGATTTAGCATCAAAGATAACAAGTAAGGCTTCATTTATTTATACTGAACCTGTTTCAAGTGGTCAGTGCATAAATTGGATCCTCCTATTAACTCTCCGGCTCGTTTAACAACTTGTCCTGAATTGTAACATGCATAACTTAACATCTGTCTGAATTTTGTACTTTCTATGTGACTGTTGTATACAGTTATATCACTTATCTGAGAAAAACTCTTTTAACACACTATCGTAGACGCTTGTAACAAACTATGTCTTTTGCTAACATTTCCGTTATAATTTGCTCTTTCATTTGGTCTAAAAATGTACACTTTTACACACATATATAACCCCCACCCACACACATATAGTCATGCTTATTGAAGAAGATGATAGGAAGGGGAAATTAAGGGGGGGGGGTGACACTCAGTTCTGAGGTTTCGCTTACCATCACTTGTAAAATGTTTGGAGGCAGACACAGGTTTGACGTTCTTCAAGGCGAAATCCTGCAGACTACTTGTGTACACACACATACACGAATACACACAAATAAACATGTTGCTTTTACAAAAAATTTGATAATTCCATTGCGTTTTCTTTTGTATTTTCTTCCTGAGTCCTAACCTCACAATAGACTCTTTTTTATCAAACCTCAGAGGATTCACGAAATCTAAAGAATTTCCAGCAGAACACCTGAAACTCATTGTTTAGTTTACTCGTCAGTCTGAATTCATAACGAGTGAACATATGCACACACAGAAACTCACACACCCAAATTTGGACGTCCCTCCCCAACCCCAATCGGTAGTCCCGATTCATGGCATTTTATACCATGAGGTATACCTTCATAGAAGGACTATGGACCTACTTAGTTTCGGTTGAATGCCACAAGGGGTGTATGGTGGACTACCACCGTGCACCCCTTGTGTCATCCTCCCTGTGTACTGCGTTTGTTGATGAGGTAGTGAAAAAAAAGTTTGATGAAAGTGACGACGACATTAAAGCAGAACTTTATAAATATTGGAGAAGCAGTAGTCAACCTCAATAGTCCACCTTAATAGTCCACCTTAGTAGTCCACCTCAATAGTCCACCTCAATAGTCAATCTCAGTAGTCAACCTCAGTAGTCCACTTCAGTAGTCCACCTCCATAGTCCACCTCAGTAGTCAACCTCAGTAGTCCACTTCAGTAGTCCACCTCAGTGGTCCACCAAGAATCCAAAGGTAACACTAAATTTCTTAGTTACCGGAAATGCGACGAAATCTATCTGAACTAAAGCGTCAGGCCGAAACTAACATGTTAATACCTATTTGGAACTAAAGGCTGTGTACTGTATCAAAGTATGTCATAGTTTGTACTTATGTATACAACACATATGCAAGTGTGGAGCAACTGCATAATGGTGACTCACTGGAAACGGCAGAATATTCTGTATTACGTTCTTGTCAATTTGGGATGTTAGTTTTCGTGTTATTGCCAAATGTCATGTCATGAATACAGTGTCGTCCTGAGCATCTTAGATAAACAATTACATTTGAGAGGCAAGTAATTGGAGAGGGAGAGATAAAGAGAGAGAAAACGCCTCCTTGACTCAAATAAGTATCTGATTCGTGTTATCAAGTATAGGAAATTTGACTGTTTAATGAATGTGCTGTTGTCTTGTGTGATTGCATTGTATCTCTTTTCAAGAAAAGGCCGCTTAGTTTTGATATATTTTAAGAGTTAAAAAAATGTATGATAAAAGTAGAAACAGACATTAATAGTTTTATCCTTTTATTTATTTCGAAAGCATTTTACGGACGAATCGAAAATATTCAGATTTTTCTCCTGTTTGGGGATTTAGGAAAACAGTCTGAAAATAGTAAATAGACGGAACGAGTAAAATATCCCCCTCAGAAAGACACACGAAGTCATTCCCCCAGCAAGTTAGATCACAAATTAGACCAACATGTGCCTCATTGTAAAATGGCTACTTACTTTAATTTTATTTAAATTCATATCAATATCATCAAATTGGACAGATGGAGATAGCGCAGTTGGGGGTTATGGCGGGAAAGTTGAACCTTGTTGGGTTAAGATGAGAAACACAGTTTCATGGAACTATTTTACCAAATCCCGGCCAAAAGTCAAATATTTCACATATAGAGCATCTACATCACTGAAATAGTAGGTGTAGGACTATAACGGGGACTTACACAAGGCTACCTTGTTGTTCCCACGTAATCCACGTATACATTGCCACATTGAGGGCAATAACAATGTTTATAAATTTGATTTGACCTGTTCACTGATGGAATTTCTTTCCTCAGAATTGATATTATTTAATCATCATTCTCGTTAATGTTTTGGAGGATAGAGAAGTTAATTATGGCTTCGAAAAGAATACTTCGGCGAATGATGGTCAACAATTGCAGTGTACACCTCTACGTCTCCACATACCCTGCACATCTATTCAGTGACCCACAGTATGGTATGGGCTACATTGTCACGTCAGTGCACATGACCCGTATAATTATGCTGTATGTAAGTGATAAAAATGTAAAGAAACATGTGTTCCCATCCAAGTTGAAAATATTCGTAAGCTATGATGGGTGTCAACTATAGTAACATGCAATTATCTACTTCAATAACCCACAGAATTGTTATATGTCTGTACAGGACCATAGCAGTGCATGTTGACCAATGTGTGTGTGTGTGTGTAGGATGGGAGGGGGGGGGGGGGTAAAAACTTGCTGAGGGTCTACAAAAATACCCCCCATACTTGAGAAAGCTCTAATGATGAAAACCCCAATGAGAAAGTGAGGTAAAATTAAAGGTGATTTATCTGCTTGATGAAAGGTGGGTAAAAAAACTGTTGAGAGGTATTTAGTGTAGACCAAGTTTTTGGATTTCCATTCGGCTAAAATGCCATGGCATCACTGAATTGATAACATTATTTCCATCATCACAATTATGTGTATGAGAACATAATTATGCTATCTGCAAGAGAACTAAAAATAAATGTCCTTAACGGCTAATGCCACTCACTAACTTTTATCTAATTCCACCACACAGAATATAGTCACTTCAAACTGATCCTGACCCGGCTAAATATTACCAAACCCATGGCTTTCATATTAGTTACCGTCTTCTAACAAAGATCACATTACCCCTATATTTTCCATTTTATAGATGCCACGGCCAATGCCGGTTATCTTTAACATTGTTTCTGCAATATAAACTTAAGGTCAGAGTACATATAGCATAATCTTTCAATTGGTGGCACCATGAAAACTTACAGCTAGGTCAAATATTGTTTCAAGTTACTGATCCTATTGTAGTACGAAAATCCGGGGTGAATGTGTTAGACTGGTCAAATAAAGGGATTTGTAGCTTCAATTAATGTTGATCATGTCATGACATGTTACTTATATATATCACTTAGGGACTCATTGAGTTGGTTCACAAAATGGTGCATGATATTTTGTCACACCATTTGTGAATTACTCACGTACGGTGAAACTAAGATAGTCTAAGCCTCTGGCACACAACTAAAGCAATGTAACAATGATAGCTAGAAAACTGACAATTAAAATCAGGCATTGCCAATCTGTGACCAGACACTTTTCGATAATGGAACTAACCATGGCATTCGCTGTTGAAATGCAATTTCTCACGTTTCAATCACATGTAAAGTAACATAGATACATGGCTAATAAGGCTGATCAGAAGTATTGGTGTGATATATAGTTAAGTTCCTTCGCACTCATCACAAAATAAACTGCATCAACTCACTGGCAGCTACCTACAGAAGTAGTTAGTCACCCTTAAAAATCCCTGTTCGTACACTAGGTGTGCTCAGAATGAAGGTCAGTGACGATAGGACGTCAAGCCGGATACTCGTATACTGCGTATAAGCAAGGGGCCGTGTATGGCCAATCGAAAACTCGAATCAACGATTTCACACCTTTATAAACAACTTGATTCTATTGTGTTGTTAATCTGTTTCGTCTTCCTTTTTAATGTCATAAAAATATCACACTTGTGAGGCCTGGTAGTTCCTTATCTCCTCTCTCCCCCCTCCTCAGCCATAGGCCTACCTGTTTCCCCTTCAACTCGTTCCACTCAACATCCCTTACTCCTCTCTTTGTTCTTTTTTTCTCCCTCATTTTTCAACTTTCTCTATCCAAAATTTCTTTGGGGGACTCTTCACCCCCCCCCCAGCTCTGGCTATACCACGGGATAATAATTTATTGTTCCCGTTTAAGAGGCTATTACCCAACTTTGTCAACTTTCATGATGTGGGGAAACACATCTAGCACATTATACAAGAACACTTTCTAGCAACTGAAAGTGACCGAGTAATGGTCAGTAGGTTCCACACAATCTATTTTGAAGAGCGCCACGAAGCCGCCATCCGTGTGCCTGGCGAAGAAAGAAGGTCCTGTGGGCTAACAAATAAAGATATATTTTAGAAGATAAAACTCGCTTCAATTTACTTTTTTGTTTCTCTGTTTTTAAGATGTCTTCAGAAACGAGATCAGCCCTCTTTACGGTATGTAATTGGATGTGTCTTTGAGAAAAAGTTGCCTGGTGTAAAGCATAGGCTACTATAAGAGCAGCCTAACATGGACAGTCAACGGCTAATATAAAAATAACATGTGTATCAGTATTTATACGTAGTACTCACTAGTCGTAGTAGTGCTAAAAGCACGTTCCCCGATTTTCGTGCATCCCATGTTTTCGTGAAATTCGTCATAAGCTCTTTATGTGCATGGTAATGGTTACCTGCAGACCCTTTAGTGTTATACTGACCCACAACTTTTTCCCTTTAAAATGACCAGTTTAACCTTGAATAGCTTCCCTTGAAACCATGAAATGATACCTTAGTTTTATTAATGAGTGTGATCCCATAGTTTTGTTATTAGAATTGGCTTAGCCTACTGAATGAAATAGCCGTATTTTTCCTGGAAAGTCCTTCCATCTGCAGTTTAATGCTTTTAGTAGCAGAAAGGTTCTAGGATACCTAGTGTGTGCAATTCAGAGGTCACTTTGTACTTTTTTTAGTTAAAAAGGTTGCATATCAATGATTAAGTAAAAGTGCCCAAAAATATGGGAACAAACACACTTTTGATAGAGTGAAGAGACATTAACTTCAATGTCCCCTCAAATGTTTTAGAATCAACCGAAAGTTTCAACTTGAACATGGTAAGTAAAGCTGCAAAGAAATACAGAAAAATATACAGATTATTTTCCAACTATGTTGCATGAAAATAGCGACTTCCATGCTGCTGAGTGTGCATTGGAATGCATGCCATGGGATTCATTAGTTTCCGTCCCCGGTAGTTTCCGGTCCTGATTTTCCCACCCCCCAAAAAAATCATGGAGCAAAAAATTAACATTTTACAAGTGTTAAATTTACATTTACAAATTACATTTGCTTTATCACTTATGTCATACCAATTACTGTATTCCAAACATTATAGAGGAATGGTTGTATCAAGTGATGTACTGTAGCTTCTGTAGGGAAATGAATGTGAATATACCAATAACCATCTGAACATATCAAGCAACATTTCAGCAGAAGTGAACAGTTCTAAGGGAACAGTATGATTACATCTTTGATGAGTATTTTGTACATACTGTCGTTAGGCTTCCTCAAATAGTGGTGTATGTACCATGACTATTGTGCAATGTCGTTAAGAGTGGCACACAAATTATCAGGAGAATATGAAAAAAAAAATGCAAAATTCCAAATATGCATATGCCACTTCTCTGTCATAATTTTCTGTGTGCAATATGCAGGTTGCTTGAGTTTTTTGAGACTGAATGTAAAGTGTAGAATACAGTCATCCAGGTTTCTTCATTGTTAGTGTACTAGCTCTATTGTGTAACTTAGTATTGTATTTGATTTTCTGTGATTTTTTGTCTAAATGTTGGGAAATTAGGCTTGCATTATGGCTGGCCATTTTTTTTGCTGTATTTACAAGCTTTTCGCAAGGTGTGGTAAGTTGATGACACATTCGACAGCATACTTATATGGGATAAGATCTTTCTCTCAAAAGGTTGGTGTTATACCGTCTTTATTGAAATTGAATTATCATGGGAGTGATAATGTACTTCTACTCTTTCATTAAAATGGTGCAAATATTTAAAAGAATGATTGTATTGGGATGTTTACTTGTTTTGATACCCGAGAAAGAAGATGGTAACAAGGTGTCGGTGAGGTGATTGTAGTTTCCACTGCATTCCTACGTTCATATTTTCTGGAGTCTTCTTTAAAGCCAGTGCAATTAAGACAAAATTTTATCACGTTACTGTACCGTAATCGTAGCTGCTTTTACTATTGAACCATTATGTTGTTACTCTCTCTTGCCAAAACTGTTTCCGTCATGTATAGTTCACACGCTGTATCTTTGCCTGCATGGTCAACATACTGAACCAAGATGATGTGTAAAGTCACACTTCATGATACTGTATGTGATTAAATGAATAACTGTATATATAACTGTTAGAAGACCTGCTGTATACAATTTATGTTTAGGGCTTAATTATTTGTTCACTCAAATATTATATTCTTACTGATTTTGATACCAGTTGAATTGTTTAATATTAATTCATGAATTTTATGCATATAGTTATCATATTTATATTTTGTACTGTAGACCTATTTTTTTCTTGGGAAACATGATTACATATGTGTAGTACAGTATATCACTGTTGTACTTTACTCAGTGGGCTCATTGGTCAGTGTTTGTTTACTAATGTTTTACAGGAACCTGGATACTCGAATGAGTCGAATCCCATTTTATTACCCGGATCCAAAATAACTACCTTATTCCTTCATTATAGGAAGAATGACACAACCTCTATGTGAACACTCTGTGTCAGATTGCCAAATTTCACCTTTCTATACACAGCAAATAGCTCAAAATGGAATTTTCACAATGTTTCTTAAGGAAAAAAGGTGGTCCTATTCATGAGGTGTAAGCAAGTGTACTGTATGTACTGTAGTGTACTATTAAGATTCCTCCACACAAATGTGATGAACAGCACTGTGAAAATACAGTACCAGTGTTATAATAAAGCTGCCATTTTGTTCTGTCCCCCATTTTGAGTTTTAGGAATTGGTGAAACACTATTGTCTCGCTGTGCAGGTTGTTATTATGATGTATTATCATGCGATATCCCATATTGTGTATTAAAAACGACCATGTGTCAGACGGAGATGATTTCATCATATGATCTCCTACCAGTCCTACCATGCTCCCCACGGTGGACTTCATTACCTCTGATGTGGAGTAAAAAGTCCAGACTCTGGAGAAGCTCATAAATTGACATTTGTTTATGTATTATTTGGTATCTAATGTAGTGTACAGTACTTACCTAAAGTATGTTGTTCTGTTAACACTTGTTTAATATCTCTAATTAAAATATCATCTTACTGTGTGGTGGAGAATTTGAATACATGTTGCCAAGAGCAAAAACTGGATGAAAAGTCTTTTCCAGTTATTGGAAGATTTCATTTTGGTGTTTGTAATGCAACATCACATGTACTTTGTAGGACCTCTTAGTGGTTGGAGCAAATCTTATCTCTCTCTGGATATGGATGACTGCAACAAGAATAAGCCTTTTGGTTACTGTGGTTCTTAGAATCTCAATCACCAGTATTCTAATTCCAGCCTATTGGTGATTGAGATCTCAGAACGGTGTTGCTCTTACCTAACCTTACCTGTAGCAGTTCATTGCTCATCAAATAGAGGTTTCAGTGAAGATGGAAGAGGCTCAGTGAGTTGCTATTCAATAAATTTATGAGGATTTAGAAGGGTCTAGTCACATGGCCATCCTCATAATTAGCATAATAAGTCAAGGTTCACATTCACTTTGTACAAAAACTGTCAAAATGTTCTTCTCTGTAGTATGTACTGGCTGTGAGCATATGAATAGGTGCTTGTATGTGATAAGTGTCCTGTGAACTATTTTCAAAATGCTACTTGAATTATTCAACGGGCTCTTCACTAATTCATTTGTATGTAGCACACAGGGATTCTCTTACTTTGGTCATTTGTTGGTACATGGGAAATAGCAGTTTCAGAAAAAAAAAAAGTGAATTTCACAAAACAATACAATAGAATGAACCCCTTCAACACGATACTTGCAAGGTGCTCAAAGTTTGCCATCTTGTAATTTCACCTTAATGTCAGTGTCATTCTTGGAGTGTAGTAGGTGAACTATGAAGATATGTTTGTTTTGTATGCTGGTGATCTGCTGTCCTAACTGTCCGAAGTTTGATGTCATAACTCCCATCCGGATGACCGTCATTTCACCGAGTCACTGACCGCCTGCCGGAGAGTGATTACTCTACATTTTCATGGATTATAATCTAACAGAAAAGCACTAGACCTTGGATGGACCTAGGCTAGTCAAGGCAGCCTTTACCTTTCATAGTTTATTACATATGTCTTTGTTAACAACACTGCTTTAAGTTAAACACCGTACTATTGATACTTAAGATCTTCCAGTAATATTCTGATTTGCAATCTTCTGCAAATATTGCACATGTATCCTGTTGCCTGAGGCCCAGCTCTAATAGACATTACTTTTTCCCACTGTTCATTGTATATTGCAGTTTAATCCATGACATGGAAATCACTGACATTGTTCACTGAAATATTTCTGCAGATTTTTTTTCAACACATTCTTGCACTGATAAGTTGAAATGCACAGTTTTGTAAGGATGCAAGAATGATATTGTGGGAAGAGGACAGTGGTCAGGACTTGCACCAGTATTATGTTTATATTTTGATAACCTATTTAGCTAAAAAAGAGTTTCATTTTTAGTCTCATTGGGGGAAGTATCACCATACCCCTTGGCTAACATCATACTAAATGACAGTTTGTGGTAGAGGGGAATTACAAATTCAGGATCAACTGAATTCTATCTAAACTACTGTAGCTCGCACTCACAAACAAGGAGTAAGATGTAAGTCTGACAGTCACCTGAACAGTTCCCTGAACATATAAGGTCCATTAAGAGATAAAAGTGATAGTTGTTCAGAATATCAATGGGGACGTTTTACTGTGAATGCTGCTGACAACAGTACAGTAGCATGAATGATCTAAGTAGAGAGTGTCATATTATAGAAATGACATGTCACATGAATTGTGTAATGTTTACATACAGGAAGACTCTTAACATAAAATATGTTTTACTGGACCGAATGTTCAACGTGTTTTTGTAACCTTTATCGCCACCATTCCCTCAATGCAAGTATGTTGCATTCCCTGCTACTCCCTCCTCCAACCCCGATTGACTGAGATGACCACAGGAGTACATCTTTACATCATTTAACTCCATCCTCCCTCGTTGCAATGGCAGTGTCGCCCGGTGTAAACTATTTGCAGTATTACATGAAAGTAATATTGAATATACATTTTATGAAAGTATGTTGAATATCAATAAAAGAAATATTTGAAAACCTTTGATTTGTATATTCTTTATTTGGTGTTTCTACCATTCAACTGAACAGGGCTGGGGTTTCATACCCGAAAAAGTCAAGAAAGCACAAAAGAAAATGGAAGCTTACCCATACGACGTTGACGCATGGGGAATACTACTCCGTGAGGCCCAGGTGAGAAATTCATGAAAAATATATGTCATAAAAACATTTCCTTATGACACTTGTCTCCTTTTTTTGTGTTGTCTTCTTAAGGTAAATTGGCGCAAAATGAAGAGATGCAGTCCATCCTATATGCATTGTGATAGGGATTGTAAAGTTTTGGTACAGTATGAGACATAAACCACAGTGGGGTGTTCTGGGAAGTGTGTACAACTGTCTATCGTGAGGTTATGTTTGGTAGGACTTTCACTGCTAAAATGATTTATTCTAAGAGATGTAGTGATGCAAAATAATTCTTAGTTCACTTTTGTGTCTAGCAGATCTTTGTTCGATGCTTTGTTACAGGTCAAAGGTCAAAGAAGTTTGGTGTACTGTGGGATGTTTTTGCAATGCCTTGTCATGGTGTTTTAATTAGCGTGAAGATAGTATGTTGTATGGAATGTTACATGGCAGTTCTAATGGTGTGAAAGAACCAGCATATTCTGTGTGGATATATTAACCTACACTGTGTACTAATTCTGTTAGCCCGCTTTGGTGTATAGTAATGTCATTTTGATTTCTTGAGAGGCCAAAGGATCCAATCATATAGCATAGGAGAGTAGCATGTGCATCTGCATAGTATGATCACATTTAGTGTGTGTTATGTTGTGCTGAACTGCTCATCCATATTGGTGTATTATGAGGATTTATTTGATGTACCCACCCTACCTGCAATGGTGTATGTCAGTGAAGTGTAAAGGGTTTATCCTGTAGTGGACACTTTAAGTCACATTGATGAAGTGTAATGGGTTTTGCTGTGTGCCATGGCAGCAATAGATGTTGGTGTAGTTTGAAGGGTTTTATGTTATTGTGCAGTGGTATAGTAGTATACTGTTCATTGGTGAATTGTGGTAGTGAATCTTGTTCTGTTTTGTATGTACTCTGAGGTAATGGTAACTAGTGCTGTCTCTAATAGCTGAAGTGTTCAAATGGAGGAAAGAGACCTTTCAAGTAGTAATAAAATGTGGTAGCATATAGAGGTAACTTTATGCCTTCTAAAGACTGAGAGGCAGGAGGGGTTAGGTCTACCTGCCACCTGGTAAGGATGAAAGTAACTAACTGCAACATATGATACATGCTCTGGTGTGGTAGTTTAAGCAGTGTGTCTGTGTGTGGGTTGTGGGAGGGGAGTGTGTGAGGTGAAATTATGTCACTGGTTTTTAGTGGTAGGCTCATTCTTGGGAATACTATTTTTCTGTGGGTGTGGCCATGAGGGGGGGGGGGGAATTTCAGTTCCTTAATCTGAACAAATAAATTACACGGTAAAGTCTAAAATGATTGGATTTATCATGTTTCTGCAATGAAAGGCATGCTAGCACCAAACGGTGGCACGATTTTGCCAACAGGGACAAAGATTGTGATGGATATACAGGAATATGAAATTTTTCTTGAAGGAAGAAATGTATGTCACCTGTTACTGAACCCTTATGTGACCCCTATGAAAGTTACAAAATCCCCAATGTGTGATGAAAGTTTTGTTTCATGTCACCATTTGAATATTTTTTTCTATTTCTGATGCAGAATAAAACAAGCAAAAAAATAGTGAACAACGAGTATTGATTTTTTATCTCTGTTTCACACTAGTCTCTGGGATGTGCTGCATTTTTTGTAGTATTTGCACAATTTCTGATGTATCTTTTACAGAACCAAGGAGTGGAAAAAGCCAGGAACCTATACGAGCTCCTCATCACAACGTTCTCCAATTCAGGCCGATACTGGAAAATCTACATTGAACAAGAGGTGCAAATCCCTTTTCTTTAATTATGCCAAAAACGTGCATGTCGTCTAACCTGGTTTGTCCACTTAATTTTCTCCAAAATGTAGAAATGAGAAGGTTTAGTAATACCAGCAAAGCAGCAGATTGGGTCTGTACCTCAGATCTAAGTTTTTCTGTTGGTGTAGGTTCAGTGAAGGAAGAACTCTGAGTTTGGTTTGCTTTCACTCAGGGCCCATCGTTCCAGATTAGAGGTGCCTCATTTAGTGATATCACCAGTTAGGAAACGGGAAGGTGGCAGCAAGGAGAGCTGTTTCTACTCGTCCTAAGGATCGCTGTGCTGAGGTCTTTATCAACAAATAAAATATCCTCAATGACTACCCTTCGATGATAAAGAAAAAGAAGTTCATCCATATCAGTCAAGGTGTTCTCATTAAAAATATTGACTTACCCCCCACAAGGGTAGACATGAGAGGCCATATAACCTTAATTTTATGGGTATCTGTATTGAACTATTGTGCAAACAATAGTTCTGGGACTGAATAAGCCAGATGGCATACTCAAACATATCATGGTTGATTTGTAAGCCCCGGGCCGTCTCCAGTCATTACCCCATGTGAATTTTAAGGAAATGTGTAAGGGATTTAGGCTATTGGACTGTTATGCTACACCATTGATAAATTTTCTTTTCAACATGTTTTACCATAACCACTATCACGACACACTGCCGTACAGGTAAAAGAAGAAACTATTAGGTAAATCGCAGGTTTCGTGTGGGTCGCAAAAGTCGATGGACTTTTGACAGTTTGGAGTTGGATGTAACAGTTCAACACTTCTCTCCCATATCCTTTCCCATTTTCTACATATAACATCCACTGGCTCTTTTAAACCCCCAGTCACTGTTTACGTTCGGTTTTGTCATGTATAAAGACAGATAGCCTGCCACATGGTCTTTAATACATGGTATACACTTTGTACCGACAAAGTCAGAACCAAGTTATGAAACTACTGCTGAGATCCTAAGTTTTATGTAAGTTCATTGTGCCTGTGTGTACAAATTCAGCTTGTGTCATGCGCAGACACCATGTTTCACTAACATGAAAGCACAGTTGCATATTGTTGACTGCACAATGACTACTACAATAACCTACACGACTTCTTGACAGAAGTTTTCCCCCTGGGTAACCGACCATGTACGGACGGCGGGTAACCGGGTCTGAATTATGAATGTGGTGCAAATACTGCTAAATCTGTTTATTAATGTCACTCCTGCTTGCTGTTGTCTCACTGCATTAAAGCAGATGGAAAAATGGTGTGAAGTGTTTCCAGATAATGACTTATCTTATTAAAGGGGTGCCCTGAGTTGCTTTGTGAATATTTTTTTTTCTAAAACCTGGTGCAAAGTTTCTTTCATATACTAATGAGTGGTGGTGTCACACTATAGGATCATCATGTGTCGCATGATGATGTTTGGAAATAATTTTCAGGTGATGACATTGCTTTTCTTAGAATGTGTGATGTTGCAAGGAATGACAATACGTTTTGAATATTTATTAGGTAGAACAGAGTGAGAAAACCAGGTGTCATTTTGGTACATTCACTAATGCAGCGTCTCCATTATATTGACACTTAGATCTAAATTTAAGGCTGTACTACTGAAGCAATACAATTTTATGAATAATCGAAAGCAGACTACAACTTGTAGTCATAATATTCATGAGTCATACGCAACCCCCATCCCACACTTCCAAAGTTGAAAAAGCTTATACTTATAAGCTGTAAGGTGCGCCGGAACATTGGTTTACTGCCCTACAATACTTTAAACTCAACGTAGTCGTAGGGCAGGAAGGCATTGAGCAGACACTCCATGGTAAAATCTCTCCACCCCCCTCCCTCCATTGACCACTGTCTACTTTCCAATGAACGAACTCAGTCTCCAATTTCCAAATGCACTGAAAATCGATAACCATTATTGCCATTTTTGTTTCGTTAACTAGGTCTAATAGGATTTTGTTCTTTTCTTGTCTCCAAGGGACCTTTTTTTCTGGTCTCTCTACAACCTTTATACAATGTACTAAAGGTTGCAGAATGTTTTGGCGATAAACCACTTTATCTGAATCTGTCCACAGAAGAATTGAATCCTTTTGGAATGGTTCATATCGCCAGTAATTTGTTCAAAACACTTCATTTTTCTTGAAAACTGCATTTCTTGTAGTTGACAAAGCAATGTTTACATCAAGTATTGCAGTACGCACCCTCTCAGCGGG
>VJOZ01023787.1:0-10036 GCA_009801055.1 Stichopus horrens | reverse complement strand
CGAGAATGGTAATTCAATGGGAATTTCATCAAAATGCTTAGATTATGGTCCCCTTTAACATATTAAAAATAAATTTGGGTCTGAACTATTCTTTGAAGTTTAAGGGAAAATAGGGCATTTAAAATACACCAACATGGTACACACAAAGAGAATAGCTCATTGTTAAACCAGGGTCATCACTAAACATCTGCAAAAAGCTTGTTTCCTCAATACATTATGCATGTGATGAGTAATGGAAAATGCATCATTTGAAAAGTGAACAAATGCAGTTATTTGTTGATCAGCAAATAACTGCATTTCTTTCTGTAAGAGACATTTCTTGAAAAGAGGGCTATTGTCCTTCCTTATTTTGAATAGTCTGTCATCCTATATTGACAAATATTGGTTTAAAAGATATCACTGTTTTCCACAAAACAAATGCCTTGTTTAGGGCTACCTTTAACTTTCTTGATAAAGAACTTGACAGCTGTTGTACTGCCTATAAGGGAGTAGCACTGCACTGAAAAATCTATCATTCTATGTCCATAAATACTGTTTTTTTAAATGACTTTTTTTCTTTTGTAAAACATTATGCTAAACTAAACTTGCCGCTAAATGAGGTGTTGATATTTGCAACAGATGCTCTGCAAGACAAACGTATTGGCCGTTCAAAAATGTGTCACCTGTGATTTATTGCTAAGGTAAAGTAGAATACTGGATCGCGATGCTGTCGAAGCTACATGATTTGCAACTTCACAGGGGACGTTATACAGGACTTCCATGTTCAATCTGTTAAAGGCAATGGATCGTCTTAGTTCTTATGAATCGAACACATAAAATTTGTTATGTCGCTACCCTATCATTTGCTGCAAATCCACGGATTTCCACCAACACTTGACCTGCACATACAAGTAATGTACTTGGAAATTCACAGCGCACATGCTCAGACGCTCACACGATTCATGAGACAATCTGTTGCTTTTAAGCAGACAATGGGAAACTGAAAGCAATTTAATTAAATGGGTCACCAACAGCTAAGAAAAAAAATAATAAAAAGCAATAAAAGGAAGAAGACAAACAAAGGCATGTATAAAACAAAACTTCGAGATGGAGAAACTTTTAACTTGATCAAAGTCTCATAGGCTTTATTTAAGAATATCTATTTACAATATTTAACAGTTGAAAAAAGTAAAAAAAAAGCGAGTAAAAGGATTTTCATAAATGGTTCCAAAGGTAAAAAACATCATTAATTTGTTAACTCTCATGTCACGATATTTAATCTTTTTATTTTTTGTTATATTTAAGATTGCAATGATTCCTTTTTCTTAGGGTTGGAAGGAGGAGAGGCAGTCAGGAGGAGGGTAGACAAAGCATGACCTGTGTCAGACTTTCTCCAAAATGAATTCATAATCATCAGCGCATATTCTGCCAACAATCTACTCACAAATCTGTCTGAGACAGAGGATTCCATTCAAGGTATAGATTTGTGTCTCATCAAGAAGGAATTGCAAAAAAAAAGGGTCCCAACAGCCTTTCTCACGATGACCGATCCTCCTCCATGAAAATGCCAATTGCAATTTGCCCCCCTTGATTTGCTATCGGTTTAAAACAAAGTTTTCAAAAAAAGATTTGCAATAGTAATCATCTGAATACACTGATAGTTTTTAATACACAACTTTCTATGCTGATCCTTACAAAATGTGATAATCTTAAGTCGCAGATAAATGTGTAAGATCGTTTTCATTCAGAATCCAGTCACAAAAAATATAAAATTAACATGAAGTAGAATCAGCGGTTCAGAAAAGATCGAAACATTATTAAAGAGAGTTAATATGAAGAAATTTAAAAAAAATAAATAAATTGATCTAGTTTAGGACATGCAAACCACATTATTGATTGACAGAAATTACGACACTTGCTTGTTTGTCAGCCATGCTGATAATGCGAATGACATAACAGATGACAGTGATTTGGGGTTATACAAAACAAGGAAAGTAATGCCTGGAGTATGAGATAGGAGAAGAGGCAGGAGAGAAAGAGAGCCCATAGTGATGGTAAGCAGCCAGTTACTGGTATCAATATACAGAACTTTCTCATTTTTCTACTACTAACAGTAATCTTTTGTGAACTGTATCACCTTTCTATGTCACGCACCAATTTGGCAATAAGAGACAAATCCCCCCAGGCATCACAACCAAATGAAATACGAATCCAATGATTGAGATTTTCCGTTCATTTCGGATTTTTCTGGTGATAAAAACGAGAGTGATCGAGAAGATATTCGCGATTAGTAGAGGGAATGCAGGGAAAAAAAAGAAATTAAAACGATGCCCTGATCGGATACAGATGAGGTCAATGATGAAAGATCCTAAAATGAAAAATAGAAAAGTGAAGAGGAAAAAGAAACAGAACAATGTTGATGACAACATCATGGATAAAAATATTCCTGCCAGAGGAAACCATTCCTTGAAATCGACATTCATAGTACCCTAATAATATCTAAAATTGTAGGACACATTGTAGGACATCTGTTCCTTTGGCGTGAAGAGGCTTATACGAGGTGGAACCAGTTGAGCATTGATCACTGATCAAAAGACCTCAGCATCTCCGAACAATCGTCGCGCTCTCACAAAGTCAAGACTTCCAAAGGAGGGATGCTGGCCACTTCATAAAAGACTCTGAAGCAGAAATAAAAAAAAATAAAAAAAATTGGAAAATTTCAAATAGTGTTGGACCGATAATTGGTATTCAACATTGGCCAGTATTTGTTACATTTACCATATATCACTATAGGCAAACTGTACCTGAAAAGCGATACTAGCCAACTGATAATTCTCTGTCAAGCAGAGATTATGCTCGCTTTTCTTAGGGACCACTTCAACTCTTGATGTTAATCCAAATCTACAGCACTGTTTTCATCTATGGCCTGTCAGTGTGCCAAGCTGCGTCAACTTTCACATGTACTTCACATACACACTGTAGCCTACCTTTTGTGTACAGTTTGGCTTGCTTTGAAAATATTAGTATTGGATCGGTATCAGGAAATGAAATCTTTCTATGATGCAAATTATTTGGAGTTATTTCATTGGTATGTATAGTTCAATTAAGGTCCAAAATAAAGAGCAATCATAAATTTGGTCATTGCAATCCTTGCAACAAATGTTACTCAATTTCTTCTTTCATTACAGCAAAGTAAAATCATAAAATGTTAAAGTGAACCTTCCACATTGCAAGACAAGGTACCTTCCTGACCAAAGGAGGGATAACTGAACATGTACAGTATTTTGCTCACAAATTTTCTTTACACTTTAGGGCTGAGTTGAGTGGCAAAACTTTGGGAACTACTTTCCATTACACAGTCAAGCCACAGGTACCCAAAAGTTAACAGTACTTAGCCATAAACTGAGGCCTAGCCATGAATGAAAATATTAAGATGAGTATTATATTGTAGCCTTCGTAGGTTATGGTGCTACGGGAGCGGCACTGCTACAATAACTGCAACAAAGCCATCGTTTGACAAATTCAAGCCTTGAATCCAAATGTCGTGGAGGATTCTCATGAATCAAAATAAAATTAGTGAGAGCCCACCATACCAATTTAGAGCTCCATACAAACTTCAACATCCCTATTCAAGAATTGGCCGATGGCTTTGAAGACAGATTCTATTGATTTTTCTCTCATTTTTTATTTATTTTTCTTTGGTTTTCATTTGGGTCAATGAAAAGTATTTTAAACAAATTTCAAATTTTTCTCCTAAATTTCTGTAATTCTGACTTTCTGGATAAAACTAATCCACAGACCACAGGTGAACATGAATTAATCCTGCTTCAAAGAGTAACATCGTTAAACTACTCACTTGTGTGAATATTTAGTCCTGACGGTGGTGAGTTGTTTATGTGGCGGCTTCGTCAGCATGGCATTTAGTCTCTGCACAAGTTGGGCGAGCTCGCCCGACTTGTAACCCGAGAAATGTTCGAGAGTTGCATCCTGTGAAGGGAGATACAGATCTTAACGGAACATGGCAAGCAATACTGAAAATATTCTCATAAAGTCCATAACAATATGAGACTACATGTCAACAACATTCAATCTGCTTCGAGTCTCTGTAGAGATAGGTGCAGATCGTGTGAAACTGCCAAAACTTTTATAAAAGGCCGATGGAATCTCTGACATAGAAGGGACAACAAAACTATTGTGCCACTTTTACATCAACCTTCCATGATTATGAATTATTCATGAGGCGATCTTGAAAATTGCTTTATGTAAAATGCATTACTATTCCAATATCTGTGGACCAGGTGAGTGAAAAAAGAAGAAGAATAAACTACAACCCTCATCTTCTGGTTTCTTCTTTCTCAACATAAAATTTATGTTAGGTAACTTCTCTGTTCCCAATCTGCCAACATTTGAAAATTGATCACTGATGTTTACAATTGCTATTATGTCTGATTTAGATTTTTCTTTTGTTTCTCTCTCATACTTAAATTTACCTTTGAAACGTAGTGGATGATGATAAGTACTTTTATTCTCTCAATATTATTTGCATGAAAATTTAAATACGAATCACCTATATAATAAACAAATGACATTTATAACTGTTAATGCTGATACATCACTCAACCACGGGTGGCAGACTCACAAATGCCACTAGCAGACCCACCATTCCCAATTCAACAACTGAAAAAAAATTCACTTAAAAAGAAAATCTCAAATTATTCCTGCACTGCCAAAACTTTCATATGCTACACCACCTGAGCTAAGCCAATTAAACTTAGCAGCAGTCATCTCCAAACTTGAAACAACAGATCCCTGTGCTGCTGAATTTTGAAAGGCAAGCATACATCTACAGGAGATGAACTTTCTTAAATCAAATGTTTGTCTGAAATGTTAGCTTCAATGAAGAAAGGTGGATACACTCAAGGGTGGTATCACTTGTGACACAAATGATCCATTACAAACCCCCATGGCAACAGATTGTATATCCTATTGATCAACTGTGCAATTTGGCAATATGTTTTTTACCAACTTTCACAGTTGTCAAACAGGCAGATTTGAATGGCTTACATGCTGTTACAAGGGGTTGCATGATTTGAAAGAAACTTAGCATGTGAGTTGGTTTGAGGTAGCATGAAAAAAACTCACTGGAAGAATACTTAAAAACTTGACACACCTCACAAATGTGTCGACGACGACAATTACTGTTTCAAACTTTGATGGGTTGATGTTCAAGTCCAGTAATAAGTTATGTGGTATCCATAAAAAAAATTATAATAAACTAAAAAACCAAATGTTTTGTGGAAGCAAATTGGCTGGAAGAGTGAACAAAATTTGCTCCATTTTGCATCCAAGGTCAAAAGGAGAGGTTCTTCTGAGAAGTAATTGACCATGATGATCCAAAGTGGTCGACATAGCAGATTGTGTAGTTGTAGCTACACAGACAAACAGTAATACAAAATAATTCCAGGAGTGGCAGATCTGACTTACCCATTTACCAGAATTTTTCATCATGAAAGCCAGGAGCAAGGCAGCAGCGGCTAATTTTGACTCGCTGGTGACGATGAACTCTGGTTCCATCAGGGACAGTTCTAGTACAAATCTTCCCAGAGTGAGAGTTTCCATTGAGGCATGGACACACTAGTAGGAGAAAAAGAAATAAGCATCATGAACAGCGGAAAATGTCTCCATTGAGGCATGGACACACTAGTAGGAGAAAAAGAAATAAGCATCATGAACAGCGGAAAATCAGTGTCTTTACACATGAGTATGAGGTTGTTATGGAAAAAAGTGAAAACATATCAACAGTAGACAGGGAACAATTCTTAGAATGTAACATGAGTTCTTTGACTCCAAAACCAAGCTAGATAGCCATCAAAGGAAACCACTTCAAGCCAGTATTATGCAATGCATGTTTCACTGACATGCCTGGAAATTCTGCAGTGCCTACCTTGGCATATCTTCTCAAGAATCGGTAAGACAACGGCATTCCCAGATCATAATCGATGCACTTCAAGATGTCCTTCTCCATCTTGATGAACTGCCGCCGGTCGTACGCATCGTCGCAGACGAAGACGAAGTCCTCTAGGGCCGGTGGACAGCGTTCCTAGGGAAAGAGAAAAATTAGAGAAAATTCAGAGACAGCACCAATCTACATTTACATTACAGTGAGTAGGCTCAGTAGTTACCAAATGAACAGGTTGCAGGAAACAGATGGAAGTCATGAATTCAAATCAACTTACATCAAATTTGGATGATATGAACATTGCTGTGGCCCCTAACAGCTGCAGGGTGTCTCTTGTGATTTGCACTTTCATGAGGTAAAGGTCCACCAGTTTGACGGCAAGATATAGAGTTTCGTGGTTGAGTTCAAAGTTTTCCTGTATCTCCACCAACCAGTCCATCAATATAGACCTCATGTGAGGCGTCAGCTCCTTCTGCCGTTCAAAGTATGGCGTAACTTTAAACTGAACCTGTCATGGGGGAAAAGCAGAAAATAAACAGGTTGTTGTAAAATTAAGTCTAACAACAGCTGGCAAAAGATTGAAACTCTGATATAAATGGAAGGAAATACACAAATTGTTGAAATCATCCGATTAGAGTGGGCTTCCTCAATAAAATGGGATGGCATAACACATGGCAAAGGATATGCACTCACTCACTGCTATTCTGAGAGGGGTGTATAAGACTGGTGAGACTTCTCCTATACTCCCTGAATGTTGCTATCCTTTAGAAGGTCAAAAACAGCATCTTTAGAAGTGACTGAGATGAAAACTGATGCAAAATTTATCCAATTGATTCAAGGAAAACTTTTCCACAAAAATGTCAAATTGTTCAAACTGTTGGTAAGTTTACTTCCTTGTGATACAATAAATCATTACTGGATTAATTTACCTAATCTTGAGGCAGAATAATTCTTGTCAACTTGTTTGTAATGCATTTCAATTTTATCAATATTCTTGCAGTAATTTTTCAATATCCTCCCTGTAATTTTTTGCGTGCCATCCCAAATTCCATCCCTGCTACCAATTGAGGAAGCTCGACTAAGAACGAGCAAGATCAGACGTGAACCAATGTCAAATGACGATGGTTCAATTTGTAGCTTAAAATCTTTGTAGTTAAAATCTTCCTCGGACAGCAACTTCATGAAGACATCTTCGTCTCTCTACCAGCAATTGGAAGAGAAATTTTGCCACTATCATTGGTATGTGCATATTACAACTAGTAAAGATATCGTAACCAAAAATGCGGAACAAGGAGATGATGATCCATCTACAATATAGACACTCACTCCCCATAGTGTGGATTGTGGAGCGTGTGACATTTCACTCACCTCTCTTGATTTAAGATACTGGAATATTTCAAAAGCATACTGAGGTGATTGGTTGGGGTCATCCTTGTTCTCTTCATCAATATTGATGATGTCCTCCTCAATCGGCTCCTCGTAGACCTCCAAACTACAAGAGTGGCCACCCAGTTGGATCGTTTGCTGTCATTGATGAAGAAGGTCAAAAACAGCGAATGTAGGAATGTGACTTTTTCACAAAGCTAGTTTGATTAGCAACGAACTATCAAAAAACCAAATCGATTCTTTCGTTGGACAGTCTACAATATCAACATAATGGGCAGAAGTCTTTTGCCAGAAATGCATCACAATGGGGAATGTTTAAAAATCTGTCACAAAACCAAACGACGCCTGCAACTCTGTTTACGTACCAGACCATGTCGATGACTGTAATATGTCCCCTATGGGCACATGACAAAAGAAGTTCTCTCCCCGACGTATTTTTTTGTCAGAGAATAACTTCCAATATTCTAATGTAAGCAAATATGATTCTTAATTTGCCCACACTTTGAGAATAAGTAAAATTTACAGGGAAACGAAGCACTTCATTAGACGGGTGGGATCGGAGAGTATCTCCTATACCTTCCCAACAGGCAAGATGATGATGGTTGTAACTGACTGACCTCTGGAATAAAGCATGCCCTCATCAAAGTCTCACCTTTGTTTTGGTCTCTTCTTCTTCTTCTTTCTCCTCTTTACTGGATGTTGATTCTTTCTCCATCTCTTTGTTCTTTTCTATATTCTTCTGGTTCATCTCCTCTGTGTGGTCTATCATTATTGCATCTTCAGGAGAACTGTAGTCGCCACAAGAATCGTATCATAACATCATTATTGCAAATATTTTCTTTCTTGACATTCTATAAATGAGCTTTTTCAGAGGGTAACAAAGAGTCTTTTTTAATGTAATTATTTCTTTGTTTCTTTCTCTTCAGTCTGGTAAATTTAGCTGTTGCTCTTGATAAGTTCTCCACTACATTTTATCTCTGTCACTCATGGTAGGATATTACTCAGTGTATCATTATGTTAAATTGTACTGGTGTGACTGTGTCTTGTTGACTGTACATTGGAACTTTAAAATGAAAGCTTCTAATTTTGTTTGCATTTGCACAACAGTTGCCTGTCATCAGAGATGAAAGGTGACAGTTAGGGGGACAGTCCAAGTTGACAGTGATCTTAGGACTAAATTTCCACAAAATATCCTCACCAATATCAACCAAAATGACACTGTGTGACTAAGGTGTTTCAAAAAGGTTAAGGGAGATTGCAAAGTCTTAGCCTGAATAACGATGTCTCTGTTTACAAACTAAACAAAAAAAAAAGAAGCTAAAATACAATGACTGATGTGAGACCTCTCCCTTGCACCTGGGGCAATTGTACTTGATAACAGATATCCTCAGGTTAAAGTGAATATAACAAGAAGAACCTGAGGTCAAAACAACAGGCTGAACTGAAGCGTAAAACATAAACATATTTGCTGGATGAGTGAAAACAGACAAGAAAATGTAAATTATAGAGAAAGAGTTGCACGTCTTCTTACAGACACCAAGATAAAACCCTACCACCAATCACAGAGCCTTACCTATCGGGAAGGGGCACATCCGCTGGTGAAACCATAACCACATCGTCTATGGGAGTGTCACTCTCTTTGTCTTTGGTACTGGAGACGGATGGTGCCGTTTCCGCCAATGTGGATGGCACTTGTTCTCTGACTTCATTTTTGGCTTGAATTTGCTTCTGCGGTTTCTTCAGGGGCTTGGATACTATAGGAATGCCTTTGCTCTTTCCCCTAGCAACATTTTTTACATTTTGGTAGGCCTGATAAGAAAAATGTGGATAAGTGTTGATACAGATAAATGCCATCATACTTTTTCATCCATTTTCACATGAAGAGAGGTTCTTAAGGATAAAGTGACAAAAAATTAATTTTAATGCACATTTTTGGAGTACCACAGTTGCCTCCGTCAACATATATTATCTCTTCAGAGTCATGTTAATAATTCATGATCAAGATTGTCTTGCAAATGCTACATTAGTTTTCCAAAGTCAAAGTTGTTATCTAAACTAAAATGTTAACCTAATTCAAATCGTTATCTAAACTAAAATGCTAAACTAACTTGAAATGTTAAATACACCTGAATGTTCCCCTCAACTGTTCAAGTGAGAATTGTGGTAATATTTCCCTCTGGGGTTTGTGGTATATTTTACATCATTGTATTAAAATAGACATAAAAAAAAGCTAAGAATATTTTTGTACCACTTCTTCCATATAAACAATCCTATCATTGTATCTACAGTAGCTGGGATCCGGGGAATTAGGCAAGTGACCTTGTCATCCTAAGGGCAGAAAGTGTTTGCTTTCTTATCAGTCTAGACAAAACTTGATCCTCAGCTGAAGTGTTTGTATCTTCACAAATTGCATCTCCATATAACCATTCAACAATGAACATATACAGGAAGTTTTCTCCATCTCTTCTTTAGTGTTTGCCGTCTCGCTGAGTTTCGATCAATGGAAAGAAGGTCCAATCCTTCTGGAGGCTTGTGCAAACTGAGCCCTGGAAGTTTTTGTTCATGTTTAAAAGGTCTGCATTCTACAGTTCACGAGGACTATGGTTGCGTATATTGCAAAAGGCCTTTAAAGTGATTGCGTGCGTAGGCAAAAAGTAAAAAACATTGAAATTTCATCTCCAAAATTTTGGTGAGGTCTTTGATTGCACCATC
>VJOZ01023783.1:0-12849 GCA_009801055.1 Stichopus horrens | reverse complement strand
AACGTCAATTGTGTTGAATACAAATATCCACCAGGTCGGAGGTTAGTGCAATGAGTAATCACCGCTCATGAATTGGTTTTGAATTTTTGAAAATAGCCACAACAAAACATCACGAAAACAACCCACGTTATGACAATAAACAGAAAGAGAAACAAATGCTGACCATGAAATATTGACTGAATCCGAATACTTTGTTTGTAAATAGCCAATTAAAGCTGTCAGTGACGACAACATAGGGTAAGGATTCCAAAAAAGGGTGTCAACCTCCCCATTGGAAACGTTTTCTATCACTGAATGCCACCCGATTCGATTTTTAACAACAAAAGTAACAGATTGTGGAGTTAAGTTTCCTCTGAAAGATTTAGTTCTCCTACGTATAAATTCATAACCATTTTATTTGGTTAAAAAGGCGATTTTTATTACCAGAGAGGATGCTGCTAAATAGTATTGCAAATTCT
The DNA here is from genome assembly GCA_009801055.1 of Stichopus horrens. Classification (NCBI taxonomy): domain Eukaryota; kingdom Metazoa; phylum Echinodermata; class Holothuroidea; order Aspidochirotida; family Stichopodidae; genus Stichopus; species Stichopus horrens. The sequence goes on along the minus strand of VJOZ01023783.1, from coordinate 12,391 downwards.
TAAAACGACAAGAATCTGTCATTTGTTATTGGCGATATCGCTTCATCTCCCCATTCAAAGTGCTTCATCCTGAAATGATGAGTTTTCATGATTGTGATTCGTAATTTACCTTCCGCATCACATGTACAGTGTCTTGATCCTATACGTATGGTTAGTCCGTAAAACGTAACGTTAGGCTTTTGTTCTTCGACAATTGGTGTAACTCCTTTTCTTTACTATACTGAAGTGAACCCAGGAACTAATTCCCCAGTTTGATTTACCAGTAACCATTTACCAGATTCTCAATGCCATGCTTGACCTCCTTCCCCTCCCTTAAATACACCAACCCTCAGATGAAGGAACTCCCATCCTCCAAATAATGGAAAGACATAAAACTAAAGCACATTATGGTTATATTTGCTATCTAAGGTAAGGACATAATGCGGGTGCAAACTTATCTTTTCAAAATATTAAGGCACACTTACTAACAACGCCCCATATTAAGCACCCACCCGAACACCCACCTGTACACCCTTCCAGACTCAACTTGCGTTGCAAAGTTTAATTAATATATTTTCCAGACAAGTTTCATTAGTTTGATCAAAGCTGAAATAGGAAGATCTTGAAATTTAAGACAAGAAATAGGAATAGGCCTAAATTTAAAAACAAAAGTTACAAGGGGCAAGAATCGTTAATTCTTTCGTCATAACATGACTGTGTCATTCTAGCCACACCTAGCCATTATCTCTGCATGAATATTCACAGAGTAACGAAATCCTGATTTTTATTCATTGGAAGCAAACATTTCTTTCATTTTCCCATTTTGATTTCCAGGTATAAAGCTGTCGAAACAGTTCATAACGATCAGTTGCCATTACCCAACAGCATAATTATGTGATAAGTTTATAATTTACATCGTGCACTCTTTGGTTAAAGCAAATAATGCTATCTGGTTTGTTGCACCGGAATAATTTGCTTAGTAGCCTACTTATATTTTACAGTAAAATAAACCGATAATTCTTTTGTTTTAAAAGAGTGCGCTCAATCCACCAAAAATAGTAAATAATCACAGGTGACAACAGCAACTGAACTAAAATAAAAAAAAAAAGGACCCCGACATTTGCTGCAGTTTCTTGTCTAAATTTTTAAATGGGATTAATCTATTGTGATGTATCGTTAAGAATAATGTTTTCATGTGAAATACTCTCATTGTCTTTGATTAATAGAGATGGAAGATGCATGTGGTATCAGATTTTTCCTTTCAGCGACAAAATTTCAACGTCTTCACACATCACTTTAACTACGTCTCATATTTTGCTTTCACAGACCAATCAGGTCGAGAGTATTTCCCACCGAGTGATTGTTTAACTGTGATTTAAATAGACAATTCCGTCAAACTTTCACTTTCGTTTTGATGATAAGGTCCGTAATAAGGCCGCCCATCTCAATTGACTCAAAAAAAGGTTTAGTTAAGCGACAGCGTTTGAAAACAAAATCCTCTTCCCTGTTATAGACTTAGAGAACTTGACAATGTGGATCAACGTTGTCGTTTGCTCAGTAGAAAGTCAGAAAGTTCCTCCATTGCCCAAGTCAGCCTTTCTTTAAAACTCTATCAGTTCGGAAGAGATGGATTCATCTAATGGTGTTCAATACTTAAGAATGGTGGGAGGCGGGGAACCCTCAAATATTTTGTGGACAGTCTTCATGTGGTGCCTTGGCATGATAGATAACTATCATCCTCAGAGCGATGTCAGGGACAGCTACAGCCTAACTGGAGGTAAGTATGTCTACGTTATTCAAGTCTAGTTAACGGAAAACAATGAGTGCATATTCATACGCAATGATAGCGGCTCTTTTCTTTATAGTACAGTTTTGCGAAGTGGTATATATATATACTTAGGACAAGATTGCAAAAAATGATCGTAAAGAAATTTTTGTTATCGCTGAAGTGATACCCCTACATACATGCTTTCTGTTTATCAACACTTTCTACATCCGATAAGCTCAAATAAATTATGAAGCCCCCCCCTCAACCTCGGAAAGAATCTCGGAAGTTATAGATACTCCTCTCAGTCTCCTTTCTTTTTCATGTTCTGTATATATTTTCCATTTCAATGATCATTTTAAAAATGTTTTCAAAGAGACTGAAAAAAATGTCACACAAATAGTCAAAACAGTATGTATAGGCTAGTGTGGGAGAGTTTCAACATGAAGGTGACTATCACGTTGTTGTTTTTTGTGCCATGATTCAACACTTTGCTCAATAGCTGGCCGTCGATAGTGTAATAATGGAATGGATTTGAAGTTAGCAGCGTTGTAAGAACGCCGTGTGAAGTGACGCGTCGTGTTGACGAACTGCTGATCGAGCACGTACGTACCATACTAAGTCCCTGTTTTGTTTCCTCGACCTTCGTCTAATGGGCCTATGCCAAGAAGAGAAATTTGGAGAGTGAATGCTTGTATGACGAGAATTAACTGAGAGGCCCTAAGATAATGCTTCTCATAATTAGAAGCTGGTATTTAGAGATCATTTAAACGTTAGGAAGTCCCCTAGCCTTTTAATTGTCTGGAAGACAATAGTAAAGTTAAATATTTGCCTTTCTGTTAAATACACCTGTCAGTTTTTTTTCACTTATTGCATGCTGCAGGAACTGAGCAGTGATGTACAGCAACTTTATGATTTTGCGCTGTATACACAAAGTACAAGTTTCCTGCGTAATGTGGAACACCACATCACAAAATATCCTTGTGTGTCGCTTGTTCACTTGATGTCAATAAGTTTGCTTGGATTTTAAAAGATGCAAATACATAGCAATGCTTATAATTAGCATGATTAGTAAAGTCTCACATCCAAAAATTATGAAAACTGTCAACAATTTTATACATTTTACCCTGCCTTGTACCGACTGTAGGTATATTAGTTACTACTAATGTGAAAAGTGTCTGATTACAAACTGTCAAATACCTAACTGAATCGTTAATTGCTCACTCATTGATGTTCCTGTGTACATAAAACATAAGTATCCTCTTAGTCTGACCATTTGCCAACTGCATGTGACGGGAACTTGACAAGGTTAAAAAATTACTGAATTTCACGAAACAACTCAACATGCCTTTTGAATACCTTATGATACAGAGGTCGTGTGGCAGTGAACATGTAAGAGTAAGTCACTTAGCACCTCATATCTGATATGGCTGTGTATCCATTCCAACGAATTTTAAAATAATGCATGTCATTTACTCTCTTTTTTTTTTGGCTATTTGCAGAATGGAGTCCTAACTTCAACCGCCGATTACTGTCGGCGACGGCAGTGGTTTGCCACGTCTTGATCATACTGGGGTCGATCCTCATCTTCGCTTGGTCGATCGACTGTTTCGCTGAAAGCCAGATGCATACCATGTTCACTATCTCGTTTGTGGTCTTCTACTGGCCGGTGATCATGTCAGCTCCAGTAATTTGCGTCGTTGCGAAGATCAAGAGAAATCTGAAAAGAAGAGGGCGCGGTTTCGGGTCGCCGGGAGTGATCACGTGGTGTGAGGTGTTCGACGAAATGTCATTCAAGGGAAAACTGCATAATTTGACAAATCGAATGCAGGCGCCCAATCTTAGAACTTTCATTCTCGGGTTCATGTACCTTCTGGTTATTGGGATAGGTGTCATGGAATCGCTCTGGTTTTCAAGCCATCCCTCAGAATGTAAATCTCCCTTGCTGTTACTGAATCTCATTTTGCAAATTACGAACTCGTTCATTTACTCAACATTCTGTTTTTACTTGTATCTGCAGAGAAAATTACTTGAAAACGATTGCAATATTGCGGTCGAATACATCCAAAAAAACTCACTAGACCGTGGAAGATGCATTTTGAGAGTAAAAGCATTTTTTAGAGAATATTATCAACTTCGAAAATTAATGTTTCCTTGGTTGAATGCCATCGTCTTCAGCAACGCCTTCGGAATGACCTTCTTTGCCACTTGGAGGTTCCTTGACGACGGTACAATACCTTTATCCAGTGTACAACCGCCTATCGTTCCTCAGAGTGGTGGGGCACTTAAACTCTGTAATCGAAGTTGCGCTCAAGATTTTCTGGTCAACGCCCACTTTTCTGTTTTCTTTACCTTCCAAGTGATGTGCGAAAAATCGATCATGCTATTGTTTGCCCTGATAGCTGTAGGTGGTATTGACTTGCGACATCAGTGGGAAAGATTTAAGATGAAGATGTATCTACACGATAACCCCGAAGACGAACGCTGGAAACGTCTCTCAGATTTCGTGGAGAGGTTACATCCTGACACATCCAGTGACGTAATAGCCAGTTTCATTATCCCTCTCTTGGGTTTGGCAGCTGGTGTCATGAGTGGACAGTATGTGTCGTAAAACGGTACTATGTATACACCACAGCAAGAGGGTATATGTTTATTAGCACGGGAGTAAGCTATATCAGAGACAATGAAACCGCTGCAGTGTATTTCAAAGCTAGGCTTCGATTTTTTTAAAGGGGTTAGGAGTTGGTGGAACAGAGGAGGGACATGGTCTCCCCGTTTTGAGTGGAGGGGACGCTAACACATTTGCCCCCTACTTTTTCACATGAAACTTTAAAGTAGCAAAGTAAACTTTTCTTAGTAGAAGTGTAAAAATTCCATGTCAGCGTTGTACAAAATAAAGAAATCCTTGCTGAAATTTACAATAAATACCAGAGAGACTGCAAAGTGCCATCGCCTGCACTATGCGAAGTATTTTTATGAAACAAAACTTGATTCTCTGTACGATACACGGTAACTGATGGTGGCGATCCACTTAGATAAAGTCATTACTTGTTCTCCTTTGCCTGTGGCCGGGTCACCAACTAGACGAGAAAGTTTGGTTACGTCACAAACAGGATAGGAGTTTACTTCAAATGCCCCCCCCCCAATTTCAAAACCAAACAGACACTATTGTTCTCAGTTATGCAACATCTGAAGAGTTTTCCATTTGCTTTAGGTCTCGACCTGGGTTATGAACTTATTTCTAAAGGACATTTGATTACCTAGTGTACGAACATGGCCATTTTAAGGATGACAGTCACAAAAAACAGGCAATGTTGTCTATGATAGTTGCTCTTTTGATTTATTGATTGCAAATCACCAAGTTGTGTTCTCTGAATGTATTGTAATTCCTTCTTCCAAGTGGTCTTTAAAACTGAACTTCAGATTTTAAAGCTGTTAAATTCTCTTTAACCATTAAACATTTTAGTGCTTGGGACACAGACACACTTAATTTCAACCTCGTTCCTGCATATCAGACGCAACACAGGAAAGACAGCACCTATATATTTCCATGATCTCATGCTACGTGACTTGTTGGTTTTGTCATTAATTACCAATCTCTAATTGCTGTCGTGCTCTTCGATGTTTGTATAATTATGCATAGGATCACGGACAAACTTCAATATCTGCATCTGAATTGCCATTTCAAATTGCATAATTCAAGTAGGATAGACTGTTTTGTTTTTGTAATTTTCGACGATATTTAACAATGACATCAAATACGGAAAGTTTGTATTTCAGATTACAATAATCACACGTGACGTTTACCTAAATAGAAATATTTCAGTTTAGGAGGGCAAAAATAGGTAAATGAAAATAGGGGAAATTTTTCTTTTGTGGACATACGAACTTATCTTGCCGTAAGAAAACGGGAAACTGTAATTATATTAAAGTTTTTATTTTTAATTCTTGGATTTCGTTTAAGCGTTCTTGATCGTTTGAGGCTGTTACATTCTATTACCACTGGCCAAAACTTTAAATCAAGTGTTCCTTTTACAGCACAAGGCTCAGATACTCACTTTCAATCTCAAGCTCCGCTCTAGTTTTCTACCAGACAATGCGAAGTACGAGTGTTTTACGGTGGTTTACCATATAATAATCAAATAAAGTTGTCTTGTTATCTTTTACATTATTTTTTACTTCACAGAGGCTGCAGTTTGTCATGCCGACTGTACATAGCAACAAAGTTCTGTCTAAAAATAAGTGTCGTATAGTTAAATTTACAGGAACTAACAAATGTACGTCATACCTCGTCAACAGAGGCAGAGAGCTAACATAGTAGATGTGTTTTTACATTTACATACAAGGGTGTGCACATATGCACACTTCATTTACACTATCACGTGGCCGCAAACTGAAAGACGAAAGTAATGCGTAGACAGAAATGGATGTAACCTGGAATTAGTGGGTTGCTGTATTCCTTCCTTGATCAGTGTAGGGGGTGAAACTGTGATTCGTCAAGTCTGAAATCTTAAAGAACAGTCCTAACAACACCAAGGCTAGAGGACTTGTCAAAATCACACCGCCATGTCCCACCGTATTAATTCCCACCCATTTTTGTGTCCTACGCATATGCATAATGCTACTTATATGCCCAACATTCGACGTGGGGGGTCGGGCATTGTTTGTTTCTAAAGCTTGTGTAACGAGAATATTAGCTCACCACAATGCAAAATATACAGTGACATTGCATGGCAGAAATGAAAGTTGCAACAACAGGTATTGATAATAGTGTAAAAGAGGAAGTATGGCATAAAAATCCTTTTCAATTTTTTTTTATTTTAATCAGTTTGCTAAATGCACGTATATCGTCACAATCAATTACGTTATTCTCATTACCCACATGGGATGTTGTGGTGTTCCCAAGGGTCATTTCTAGGCACACTTCTCGTCATCAGTTATGTAAATGGCTTGTTTACTCCTACTTTTCATAATTAAGACGACAATTCAAAGACAATAAGTAGTCTAAACCAGATCTTAGTGATGCTTTATAAACTGTTCACTCAATATTATATAAAGAGGACAACATCGGTGTCATTCAACTTAGCTAATAAGTCCTTCGACCAAACTGCCCAGTCTATTAATCTCTGCAAGATGCAAATCACTTCTTCTAAAGTTCCTTTAAAGTATTGCATTATATACTGATTCATTTACAAAATAATGTATCTAAAATGTTTGAACTGTCCGCAAACTAATACCGTATTTACTTGTCTTATTTGTCCTACAACCCTGAAATACGACACAACTTTAATATCCATTATTTCCAACACACGTCAACTGTCTTTGCTAAACAAAATATGTTGTTTATGTTGGCCTTTCAATCGTTATCAATGATGAAATTTTAATCTTTTGTGAATTATCACATATAGGTTTAGTCACTACTTTAAAGTGTCATGAGACTAATTTTTTTTTTTTTATCAACCAGGCTGCTGCACTTGGTTTCACTTCATTTTTGAGATTTCGGTCTTCATGTCAATGTACGTTCAGTCGCTTCATGTGTTCAGCGTTCTTCTTTTAATATAAGAAAACACTTCTTTCCTGAAATATTCCAAATAAACCTGAAAATTTTCTGCAACCAACAGACATCAGTGGTATATGTTTTGATGTTTTTTCTGATTTCTCTGTAGAGTGTCTTTGTTTGTTTTTTCTTTTATATAATTTTTTTTCTGTAACGTTGTTTTGTTGTACTCTTCTCTTCTTCTTTTTTTCAAGTTGTTTCTCCCTTGATAGGCATCAAAAAACCTCCAGTTGAGAGAGTAATCCATTAAGCTTTATACTGTACTTAGTTGTGTAGTTTTGGAGGACTGTTAAATTTGATAATTTGTAACATAATAAATTTATGGAAATGTTAAACTTAACTTAGCCCAAAACACTGAAAGTCACGATGTAAATTGCCTGAAAGAATTTGAACACTGCTGATTCCAACATCTGATCATTGCTTTAATACAGCAGACGAAATGTCGTATTAGTTTGCGATCTGATCTTTCCGATTGGCCACGCTGTCCGTCAACATTTAAAAAAAAAAATTGTTTCGTATTTATGTCCTCTTTCAGTTTTGATATTCCTATCTGTGAAGAACTGCAAATAATTTGTATTATTCTCGAAACACTTCTACGAGTGATTTAATTGTTTTTCTTTCGATATTGGTGTGAGAGGCCTAATAGATGATACATTAACAGACCCACAAGGAAGAACAACGACGAATTTTTCATAGCGTAATTACATGTTGTTTGAGGCTAACGACACTGTTCAGTCATTCTTGCATGCGTGCTCAGTTTTCCATTCTCAAACACTGAAGTCATGGAATACATAGGAAGCATGAGACAACAAGGACATTGTGGAAGACCAGGTCTTATTTGGACACTGTTTATGTGGTGTCTTTGTATGATAGATTGGAACCACGGCATCTACGAATTCGGAGCAGGATACCCCGTGGATTTGTCCACGAGCGGTAAGTTTATATGTATTGAAGTGGTTTATGTCATTGGCGAACTCGTCTCGCTTCATTGTGGCTGAACTTATTTGGGTGGATTTAAATAAAATTTAAACAAATTTAAATAATTTGAATCGTTTACCCTGACTTACTAAAGTAGTTGTCTGTACTAACTTATTTTGAAAACAAGGATTTTTCAGTGGTAACAACGCAACCGGTATGATTAGATTGCGGAGGCCGTATACAGTTTTGCATCAAACATACGAGGAAGAAAACTAGGAAACAACTGTGTAAAACAATTGTGGGCTATGAGCAATCGACATCAAACACTGAAAATCATGAAATTGACCTTGTCGCAAGAATGAACAAAAAAATGCATTGTGGTTTCGATGACGTAACTACCTACAGTCTAGCTGTCACAGTGATGAATATATCAGCAACAGGAACTGGGATGCGCAGTTAACATTACATTAGATAATAAATATGAGGTCTATCCACTGATGCTTTCGTCATAAAATAATGTTTGCTTAAGGAAAAAAAAGAGCAATGCATATGTTTTCATGAAAATACCTCACTAAATGCAAATTATAATAATAAGTCAATGCACGATGGCTTCACCATTCACTATACGCATTTTATAATGTTTTCTTTTTGCATACACTAAATATGAGGTATCTCCAGGCTCTCACGTCCAGGCCTCCATTCTTGAGATGTACCACAGTTTCACTTGAAGGTGAATGGTTTCAATCAACAAACAGTACTCTAGTACTCATTATGAACATACTGAAGTGTTCAACGATGGGTACAGTTTCCAATTGTGTTCCCAATAGGCCTACATAGCATTCACAAAAGTTTTCACAATTTAGCATCAAATTGACTTCCAAACGTTGATGTTCCAATATTCGAAGGTGTTTAACTTTCTGCTTTCCTTTATAACTTTTTTTTTGCGTTTTTTTTACAGGACCTTCATATTCTATAGTGACTAGAAGAGTAATGTGCATGACGTCACTGTTGTTTCACCTGAGTGTTGCTGTAGGCTCTATAGTCACCGTCGTATGGCGCACCGCTTGCAACATTGACAGCCAGGCACACTTCATGTTCATGGCATCCTTGCTGTTATTTCTGGCAGTGATCATGTCGGCCCCGATCGTGTGCATCGTTGCTGCTGTGAAAAGAAATTTCAAGAGACGGGAGTGGTTATGGAATTCCGGGATCATCTCTTGGTGCAGGGTATTCGACGAGGCTTCCTTCAGGATCAAAATTCACACTTTGGAATATCGAATTCAAGCAGTCACGCCACGGGTTTGCGCTTTCATTTTCTTCTACTCGTTAGCGACGACGAACGTTGTTCTGGAGATCTTTTGGTTCACTCAACTGAAAAGGAATTGCCGGAATAGTCTCACATTGCTTTCCCTTTTAATATTAATAATCAATATCTTTCTTTACTCGACAGTCTGCTATTTTTTGTATCTTCAACGAAAATTACTTGAAGCTGAACGCAACCGAGCTGTGGAATACATACAAAAGAATATCCAAGACAGAGGGAGTTGCATAGTGAAAGCGAAATGTTTCTTCAGGGAGTACATGCAACTTCGAAGAATCGTTTTTCCTTGGTTGAACGTTGTCGTTTTCACCACCGCATTCGGAATGACCTTTTTTCTCACATGGCGTTTGCGAATTCCCTTGACCACGATGCCCAATACCATTTCATCGTCCCTGTCAGATATGGAAGTCCAGAACAAAACGAATAACCTCTGTCAGATCTCGTGTTCCAAGGAAATGATGGAGAACGCCCACCTATCACATTATTTCATCCTTCAAGTAATCTGCGAGAAGATAATGGTAATGATCTTTGCAGTGGTCGCCTCCGGGGGGAAAGATCTGAAGCACCAATGGGATCTGTTCAAAATGAAGTTGTATCTACTCACCAACACAGAGGATGCTTCCTGGAAGCGGCTCTCCGACCTGATCGAGCGGATGCATCCGGACACTTGTAGTGATGTAATCGCTAGTTTCTTGATACCTCTCATAGGGGTAGTTGCTGGTGTAATCAGCGGTCGATACATCCCTTAGATGCCCGGCGAAACCACTAGACAGAAGTTTAATTTATATGAAAATCGTCACCTGTCGTCACAATGGTTAATATGTGTGTATGTGTCTGTGTGTGTGCGTATGGGTGTGTTTGTGGTACCTTAATTACTTGTGAACATAATTGCGCAAAATCGAAAGCTTTGGCTGATCTCATTTTTAGTATGTATGATATTGGGGAAAAACTTTTTCATCAGGTAACAACCCTTTAAAAGTTTCGTAGAAACCCGCAATTTACAGTCAATTTACAGTAACTAGTTTATGAAACCGAAAGAATAAAAAAGGCATTCATCCTATGTAACACAGGACATGTTTGTATTGAACAATGGACAGGGACAACTGTGATATAAGGTTTCACCACTGACAGAGAGGAAAGTTGTAAACTCAGACACTCGAGTAGACTACTGAGTTGGTGGGTGATTCACTGAGAATCTGTTAAAGTCATGGTCACCTTTTTCAATTTGGTCCAGGTCATTGGTGACTTGGGTCAGCAGAGGTCAAAGTGAGAAAGCTTTGTCAATGCAACGGAAAGTTGAACTATATCGGGGTTCCCCTAGGGTTCTTTTTTCCATTTTGTGCCCGGTATAAAAAAGGGGCTTCCGGGTAGGGAACAGACCGCTGTTCTCAAAAAGTCCTTATCACTTGCAAAAACAATCATATATAAGCCTAAACAGGCTAAAATACCTAAACCATATTCTCAATTAATCATATCATGGCGTTACAGAGATCGCTAACATTTACGAGAGGCTACACTGTTGATGTATTTTGATAAAGTTGGTCGACCCAACAAAGATAACCTGGTTAGAACCATGCATATTGTGTGATGATGTTGGTGGTTGTATTGAGCGCAACGACCCTCGGCTTTCGTTTTTGTGAAGGTCAAGGTAGGATGTAAACCATCACTGCGACCTAGTGTTAAATGTAAAAGCAGGGAAACACCTGCTTGCTTCAAGTTCCCTTTTAGTAGGATGTGCGGCAACTGCAACTTTTGATATCTCGAGAACCGAGAATGGCAACTGAACGGGAATTTCATNNTCTGGACTATTCTTTTAAAGATTCACTTAAACACTCCATTGTGCAGTTATTTAACATAGGGTGGCTTGCATCACGTATGTAGTTCCACAAAAGTTGTACAAAGTTCATTTACTTAAGCGTAAGAAAGCATTCCCTTATTGTACAATCACAGATGCGCATTTACGGATTTCTTATTAACAAAGGTAGATTTATGTCCCATTTTCAGATTACTATATGATTGGTTGTACATTAATGACTCTATTCCTAAAATTAATGATGTAATTTAATATAATGATGCAATGTGTGTCTATATAATGTGGTAAAAGGAACAGTTTTGTCTCTGACAATCATGATAGGCCTAGATGGATATTTTTTGTTCAGAGTAAGGAAAATACAAATTATATAGAATGTTTCCAAAGTTGCCTTACTGTAGGAAATGGGAATGATAAAAGCTTGTAAATTAATGCGAACTAAATAAATCAAATAATGACGTGGGATGGAAATGTATCGTCATTTTATGTTTGATCAATTTATAATCAGATAAGAAAAGTCTGCAAAAAATTGTTTTGTTTTAATTTCTTGACCTTTAAATTTAAAATTTGTTGTATTGCCCATCTGAGATGCGATATTTCGGATTGTTAGAAGTGACGGAGAAACTCTTCGGGGGTGGGGATGCTATGGGGGTCTTATAACTCCTCCACTTTTCGATAGGATGTTGCTGTGCAACACAATTAACCCCTCCAGATTTCAGGTTAACATCAGAAAAAAAAATACCTCATGAAAGACTGAAAAAAGTAAATGAGATAATAATAAAACGAAGCGATCTTCTCCAAGGTTCCTAGACTACATAAAACTAAACTATCGCTAATCAGTTTTCACAATCGTGCCAAGGTCAGCACGCTGGAGAGGTGATGAAGTGCACCGAAAGTTTACTATTGCATTACCAAAATGAAGACTGAAACTGAAAATTATTAGTTATTGTTTATAAGTAGCTACGTCATTAGAAACCATACTGTGTCATGTTACTACCTAAAAGTAAGTCATGACGCTATGATCGTGCTAAAATGTTCCAT
>VJOZ01023778.1:0-12181 GCA_009801055.1 Stichopus horrens | reverse complement strand
GCAATTTAAGTACATTATCTGCATATATATTTACAGCAATTGCCCGTATAACTCCCCTTAAACTACGCCCAACTGATGGCATTCAACCCTGGTTTCGAAAACTCTGGATCATGACAACATACCATAATAACTACTGTACTTTACAGTATACACTTTTACTACTTGGTCTGTTACACCATGGATTTGTTACAGTACAGAATACTGCAGCTCTATGGTTTCACAGTAGTTGTTAAATTACAATAGCAAATCAAATGTAGCAGCACCCTTAAACCTTATTGTTATTCCACCATCACCTGCTAGTAATTTACGGATCTCCTGAAGAAATCTGTACGTACTGTACAGTACCGAACAAGTTTGTTTTCACTTTCTGTGCTATATTTAAAGTTTGTTCAACAGTTTCACTTTGACTAATGCAGTAAAGTATTGTACAGTACCATCAGTTCGAGCACTTACAATCCAAAGGAAGGGAGCTACTGTACCTGTGCTGAGTGCTGTCATGTTCAAAGGAGAGCACATGTTTAAGCCACAATGAGAATCACTGCACGTCACTATCAAATGAGCATGACATTTATTATATGTGATGGTATTAATAGTGACATATTTCAAAGTTACAATACAATGTAAACACTTTAAAGTGAATGGTACACTGGCTCCATATATGACAAGCTTATTAAATGAGATCATTCCTTAATATCACCATAGATACTGTAAATGGTAATGACCCCTAAATGACCTTTCACTTCAATTAGCCAGCCTCAGCACAGGATCACTTCTATGTTGAATGTTGCAGTTGCTGGTACACTTTACACTACAGTCCAGGCTGATATATACTGCATGTTGACTGTACTTACCTATATAATGTGACAGTTACAACAACTGGTGTGAACTCTATGCCATGCCACTGATTTCACTGCATCCACTATAAAGTGTACACAACTCTTGAACTGTGTTTCTTAAACTACTTTTAAGTCATAGCGGCGCAATTTCTTCATACCATAGTTATCGTAATAAATGGCCTAAGGGTGTTGCTTATTTCAAAGGTAAGATGTTTATTAGGGGGTCCTATTCTCAATGCAAATTCTTACCTAAGTTCAAAAGCTTCTTGAGGCGCCGTTTACAGTGCTTTCCTCCCAAATTGTTTCACTATGCACAGTAGTTTAATACATGGGACCTCCTACCCACCAGGAACTTCACAATGTCACCAAAAAGGTAACTTCGCTCATTGTTGATGTGCATTTATTCGTCACAGAGCAATGCACAGGATTTTCAAATGCAAATACTACCCTTTCAAAACAAGTTCAATTAGAACATATATAAAGGATGAAGGCATGATTTAGGTCGGAAGGCATGCAGAGGCACTAAGTGCCCAGGGGCTTTCATTAGCATTAATACGGTAGATCAAACAATTTACTGTCTACAAATAGTGTATGCTGCATAGATTTACAGGTAAGCATGGACCAGTGGGGCCCAGTGATCCCCACAAAATGGGACATTCACAATTTACATTATCATTGTGTGCAGAGTTTTCCAGACTGCTATAATGTAATAGGCCACACAAGGATCACTAAAATCAGTGTGATAATGTAATTGATATTGAAGTTAATGGAGATAAGCTGTACTAATTTTCAGTTTGTGAACGTACAGTACAGTACATTTATGTACAGGCAGACTGGGTCACATGTGGCAATTTTGCCATCACCACATAGACTACACCCTGTAAACATCAAAAAATATTTTCAAGAACTCAAAAAAAGAAAAAAAAAAATGAAAGAGGATGCAAAACTTATTCTTGCATCACCTAAAAAATACTGATTTGCCACTGTATTGCCAATTTTAATAAATTAATTTTTCTTTTTGCATGAACTGATTAATTGCAGACATGATACCCATATTCAAGGCTGCGTAAATTCAGCTCAAGTACACCCAGGAAGTGCCATTTCCTGTTATCTGGGGGGGGGTTCAAAAAGCCAAAATTTTCTTGTAAGTTCCAAGCCAACCTATGGTGATGATATGCTTAGCTAGTCCTGCTGTTACTCATACCCTCTCCTCCCTCCCCAAAGCTTTTTCTTCTGTTTGTTTTGCTGATTTGTTTGTTTCACCTGATGCCTTTTTTTTATGAGAAGACTGCACCCCTTCAATTCTTCACGGCCTACTGAAGAAGAAGGTATTACTTGTGTCTGAAACTAACAGGGTGTGGGGTTGACACATACTGTAGTAAGAAGAAACACCCAGCCAATTTTTTATCTTCACACCACATAAATATGTGACCCTAGTTACAGCTTAGCACAGATGTAAAGGGGCCAGTCCTTGTGATTTGCTGCCACTGTGTAAACCTCCCAGTCTACCCATATACTTAGAATACAGGTACATGTACCTGTATGTTAGAGAGAGAGTGCACTGTGGGTGTGTGTGTTGGAGGTGTGACCATAACCTTCGTCCTCCTTTCTTGAATTGCGCTACTGTGGACCAAGTTCTTGTATTGAGGGTTCCAGTCACAGACCTCCACATCAGTTTGTGCCCAGTTCCCTCACAAAGGTACAGTAACTGCAGCCCTGAGTGTACACTGAACTCTTTTATGTTCTACTTTAGTACTGTCCAATACAATTAATTCGATTATACTCATTTGTCCACTGTCCTGACATTCCTGTGGATTCCATCAGACCATCAGTATGTAGTACAGTAACAGTATTGTACACACTACACATGTCACACTTCAATATTGTTAATTACTGAACAATAATTAATACAGTATTGTATACAGCACAAATTAGCCCAATTCAGAACAAGTGTCTGTTCATCATGTGGTACTCTATTTTCATTTTCTTAGTCATAAACTGCCCAAAAAAGGTTGTTGCACTCCAAACCTGTCTGTTCTTTGAGGTGTGCTGTATAGAGCGGTCACAAACATCCAACAACTGAATCTCTTTGGTGCGGCGAAATGTATTTTGAATGGTGGGGCATGCAGCTACTATGAATGGAGTAAAAGTAGCTTATAACCCTTTGAAGTTATGATCTGTTCTGCCATTCCAAAGCTAAAAACCCTCATTAATTGGTACAAAGTTTACAATCTAGGAACACTGAAGTTTAAGGAACAGTTGAAGGCAAGATCATGTGCCACATGTCTATAAATTCTTGTATAGCCATACTGTTGTTTTTGTCATAATTTTTAAGTAATATTAGAAGAGATTTCCGAGGGTGCGCAATCGTGCGCACATGCCATCAATGTTGCCAAACTAAGAAAGAATCTAGCTTTAGCCTAAGTTTTGTTGTCAGGAAGGATCTCGACAGATCTGAGAAATTTACTCACAAAAAGTTGTTTTAGTTTGCATAGTCTCAAAAATATCCTCTATCGAGAAATAGGTGGTAGTACTGGAACAAAATGCCAATTTTTCTTATTTGTGGGTTGTTTTATACATTTAAGCTTAATTGTGGACTGGACATTTATCATAAAAAAATATGCTGTTAATTAAGAAATGTGCAATGCCTTTTGAGAGAATCATTTTCATTTTTGGATATGTCAACTATGATAACAGTTGTTCTTTTCAAACAATAGACCTTTTTGACACCTGTTTGTTGGAGCAGATGACGGATAAGTTTAACTGGATTACGTGGAGCAATGGGACAAAGATATTGTCAGATTTAATAGATTAGGAATGGAGATGTAAAGGCGTTGTTGAGAATGTGATTCAAGGTAACAATGGGGTTGAACAATAGCACCATGTTACAATGACTCTGCTTTCACTACATTCCTAATAGCTCCATGGGAGGAGAGAACTCAGGGTGCCAGAAACTTGAACAAAACTTGATACAATCACTGATCCTTCACAATGAAGTGTTGTTGTCTATAGTACCAAAGAATGTGACAAGTATTAAATACTCACCCTCACAAAATCCAGATTGTTGGATGTAATATATACACACAATCCATTCACCCTACTGTACATTCCAGTACAGTAAGAACAAGCTTACAGTATATACTGTAGCTACAGATGTAACAGGATGTGGTTGCGATCAAGCCCAGCTAAAAAAGAAAGGTTGGTAGCTCACTGTCAACGATACCCCGACAATAATTATACAGAGGCACACTTGCTTAATTATGTCCACAAGATGATAGTAACTCCCAGCCTATCATAAATATGTAATGAACAGACTAGATCCCAATTAAGAAGGAAATCTAATCAATAGTCTTTCTTTGCATTACGTGTCAGCTGTACAGTACGGTACTGTCTGAATGAGCTTAACATGCGGCGTGCGACTACAATGGTGGCTGGCATACACAGATGATCAAAAAAAGCAATTTTAAGTGTCAAATTAACTACCCCCCCTCTCTAAATAGCCTAAGCATAACCATTTAGGTTTTCTTTGTGGTACAATAATAAACAGGTGATGTACTTCAACGATGAGTCCTTCCTACATCTTTTGCAGCTTGGTTTAAGACTAACATAATAAAATAACAACGGACATTTGATGAAGGCTTTTAAGGCAGATTTATGGGTGCATCCTGTTTCACATAACAAGAACTTAAAGGTACAGTATAGGAAAGAATTCATCCCTTTTCTTCATAGCTGAAGGGGGAATACTAAGTGGATACAGTGAAAAACACAGCAGGAGTAGGCTGTCACCATGTAGAACAAGCAAACAGAAAGCCAACATTACTGTTACTGTTAATGCTGGTTATGGAAAAAATTCAAGAAAAGAAATATGTAATATACATCTGACATAAAGTGACAAACGAGATGTAAAGTAATCGTGTACGAATAACGTGTTGTTGAGAGACTAGGTTGTAAATAAGTTGTGTGATTTTGACAAATTTTGCAAATTGTCAGGGTTACTGACATACACGAGATACTGTTCTGAGTTAGAGATAACTCGTTATTTCAACAAAATTTTGCAAATTATCTGCATAACGAAAATTTACAAATTATTTTTTCTGAGATGTCTGCTTCGTGTAAGTCAGTAACTTGAAAACTGCAAAATTTTGTCAAGACAATAAGTTATTTGTAAATCGGTATGTTGACAAGTTATTTGAAACTTGGTATCTCAACAATTTGCGGAATTTTGTTGGGATAAGTTATTCCAAGATGATCACTTTACATCTTGCATGTCACCTTATGTTCGCTGTAGAAATAAGATTTGTTATTGCACAAACACTGTATACTGTGTCTTCCAGTAAGGCTGTTCGGAAAAATTTGAAAACCAGTTAAAACTGGTTTTGTTTGATTCGGTTTTTGGAATTTTTCAGAAACCCAAAAACCGGTTACTACGAAAAATCGGTTATTAACTGATCGTGATTTTTCTTCCATTTCAAGTTTACTTCGATAAGGCATTCCACACTTTTTTTATGGAAAGTTTCTACTTATTGCTGGTGTGTTGAAGGATTTGTCGAAAAACTTGAGTTTTTGTTTAACTTTTGACCAACAGTTGTGCGAATTCTTATTCAAAATAATTTGCAGTTGTCGCGAAAAGTGTCTTATGCAGTGGAACTTGAAAAAAAAGGGTTTAAATTTAAAAAAAAACAAAACAAAAACCTGCTACTGTACATGCACTACAATGCCATGTTACTTAGGCACCACAACTGTAATGAAGTCAAGATATGTTTTATATGAAAGTTTGGAAATAAATAACAGGAGTAAAAATTCCAGACTTCAGTATTACAATTCAGGAATGGCCACATGACCAAACAATGTAAAAAATGTATGTTGCAGCACACAAAACCAAATGTGATAAAAAAGTTGGTGTTCTGGGAACAGGAAACAAACCTAGCAAAGTCCATGCCCCATTAAAGATGAAAGGACTCAGAGAGAGAGTGAATCTAAATTTCATTTCGGGATTTAAAGAGATGTAAGCTATCGACAGAAAACGAGTTCAATGGTGTGTTGGATTGGTTTAGTAGATAGACCACAATGAGCATGAAACAATATACTGTACCTTTTGAATTATTAGCTTTACTTCAACGCAGAAGTCTCGGTTTTACTGTCCTCTTCGAGAATGAAGCTTTTGCTAGAACAATTTCTGGCATAAAGCAGCTTGCAAAATATTGAAGACAGGCTCCAAAAATGCCTCATAACAAGCAAACTGATTCACAAAACCACCTGTTAAGCAAATGCATTGTATCTCACCTACATCACTACATGGTCTGTTCTCATAACTTGCACAGGCATAAGTATAATTGCCACTCCTGTCACATGTGCACAAAAAGTTAGAAATTTATGCTTAACGATTCACAAAAAAAAAGAAGAAAATATGCATTTGCAAATTTTTTCCCAAAATAGAAGCTTTTCGACATCACCACTAAACTTCCGTGGAAAATTTCATTTTATCCAAACACTTTGCATATCTCTGTTTAATACGTGGGCTGCATTCACTGATGTACAGTAGATGCTCCATAGTACACAACATGTGTCGCAGAGATAAACACACAAACACCTCAATGTCAGCACAAGCAACAAATCATGTGGCCACAATATGTGTGTGCAGTACAGTACATCCCCCATTCACCTCAGGGAGCCTTGCCTGTAATAAGTCATGCAAACCCTCAAGGCGACGGTGATTAGAAAATGACGAATCCTTCCATCTCCATCATCTTCTCCTTATTTAATCTCACTCCAGCTGATGAGGACGAGGACCGGAACGTCACATCCAGATGTCGGTGTGGCTATTTATAAATGATATCCCTTGCTGTATTCACATTTAAATAGCACTTAGAGACAGTACTACCAACAAACAGCATTGGACACTGTTTTCACCATATTGCACTGCACTGTATAGTGCTATCCATGTGACACACACACACACTGTACTGTACACAAGACTCCTTGAACACGTCTACTGAAGACGACTGCCTAATGAGCATCTGTATTTTGATGCGGGGCCAATCAATGAGTCGTTAAAGCTGCATCTGGGCTTGGAGTCGGCGAGTATACAGGAATGTACTCCTCGATCCTTCTGTGCAGTGTTATCCACTGAGAGGAATAGAAAAATGCCATGGGGGGAGGAAGGGAGATTGAAGATGCGGTAAGCAATGGCATGTGGAGAAGCTTATTCATTCATTAGATCTTCTCCACTTGGTGGCTGAATGTGTGTGCATTGGAATCTCCCCCTCAGGTATGGCTGCTAGTGTTTCTGATGTTTGTTTTCTTGCCAATGAGTTTCAATTTCTTACAAGCGGTAGGAGCCCGCTTCTCAGGTGGTATGTTGTATTACCGTAAATATAGCCCAAGAGTAAGAATGACACACCAGTGCAAGGCAAGCAAAGGAAAAGAAAAAAAAAAGGGGGATGGGAGAAATTACACACTGCACAGTAATCAGATTTTCAAAATAGATCTAGAAGACCAGAGGCAAATAATTCTATGATAATGACATTGTTTACAAAAATAATAAGGC
The DNA here is from genome assembly GCA_009801055.1 of Stichopus horrens. Taxonomy (NCBI): domain Eukaryota; kingdom Metazoa; phylum Echinodermata; class Holothuroidea; order Aspidochirotida; family Stichopodidae; genus Stichopus; species Stichopus horrens. The sequence goes on along the minus strand of VJOZ01023778.1, from coordinate 4,798 downwards.
CATTTATGAAAAGTTCACAGGGACATTCACAGCTAAATCTGCACAGTTGAAGAGCATATCCTGGGGGTGTTTACTGTACAGTACAATGCAGGAAAGTGCAAGTATTGCAGACCTCCAGTAAAAGGCATATTTAGTTCCCAGTATGTGGGATTCAAAAAGACAACATGGCACCCCAATTGCTTTGAGAGAACATCACCCGCATGAAACTTGAAAATGATTCCTCGTGTCTTCTTCCCCACCCTCTATTTTCAACAGATCCGGGCTCTCTGAATTTGACCATGGGATCCTCACATCCTAATAATCTGTGCTAGCTTTTACAGTTCCAACACTCAAGGCCAAACTGGTGCACTTTCTGTGACACAACCCCTTTTATTAAATATTTTATATGTATGTGGAATTTACAGTCCCGGCAAAACAGAGCGACTTGTATGTCATCAATATCAAAAATATGAATGAATGAATGAATGAATGAACATGATCAATCAATCAAATTGATTCAATGAATGAATCAATGAATGAATGGTTTCCGCACAGCCTCTACTGTGACTACAAGGCATGCACCGTCATGCTGAAAAACATTATAAACATCTTAAATATAAGAACAGAACAGAAAGAATACACAAAAGACAATTACTTAACATTAAGTTTCAGTACAAAAATTTGCACATTTCAAAAGAGAAAAGGTTTTTGTGTTGTATGAAACTATGGATACTGTGAACATTCCGAAGATAAACTGGGATGGCATTCCATTATTTAGGACCACAAATTACAAATGACCACACATTACAAATGATCTATCACAAAAGTGTGAAGTAAAATTTGGTAAAACAATGGAGTAGATGTGGTCAAGAGATCAGGCAAGTAGACTGGAGCTACAGTAAGCCATGCAAGCATTTGTATACCATTAAAATAACTTTGAAAAAGGTTCTTCTACAACATGTAACCAGTGGAGCTGAACAAATAGGCCAGAAACATATTCTTTCTTTTCTACCATTAAGTAAATTAACCAAGCAGCACAATTTTGAAGTCTGTAGTTTATTCCAGAAACTCTTATTAATACCATAATATAGGCAATTGAAATAGTCAATCTTAGAGCGAACAAGTGAAAGAGAATATTTTGTTTGTTTTCTTAAGTAAATTTACTGGCAATCTTAATTAAGATACAAATTCTAGTTTGTACTTCCTTCCCTGTGTTGGTAATTTGTATTACGCTTTTACAGATTATTTTGCTGCAAACCAGCAAGTTATGACCATACTGTCACTAAATTTTGTTAACACTACAGTATACACTGCCCTCCAGTCTAGGACGCTGGTTCACATCAGTTCATCCTGTCACCAAATCTTTGTGTATTGCTGCTAAATTTCTTAGTTTCCACCCAAACTGTGAAGTTTTGAACAAGATGATCGTATCCCTTTTTGATACAGTAAATGGTTTGTTTTAACATATCAGATCTAAAATGAGAGTTAATGCATTACTGAGTCATACAGTATATACTGTATGGAAAAACACCAAAATCTATTCCAAAAGCAAGAATACTTTGTACTACATAGTTACAACTTTCACTATTTAGTACAAAGTATTCCTGCTTTATATCTTGAATTTACTGTAAAGATACTGAACTATTTGAGCTAAATATTAAATACATAGCAAGAATCTTCCATGATAAGATTTACTGTAGATATTGGTGTCAGTGAGCTACGTAGCCTATCAAAAATGCTTGAATCAGTCAAAAATGAAATGCACGGGCTGCACAGCTGCTTTAGAGCTAAAGAGATACACATACAGCATAAATGTAACATTCAAGTGGTTGTTTAGCAATTGACAGTAATATATTGCATGTACTGCGGCATGCAGATAATGAAACATTCATAACATTAAGACCTTTGAAAATGCATTTAAACAAATTACACTTCAGGATATTGCACACATGCAGCGCCTTATGTTTTCTTCTTTTAAAGAAGGTATCATTCATGGTGATAACGATGCTAAAAATGCACAGATCTGCAATATACTGTACCATAGGCTACTGTCAGTGCATGCATGTATTGTACAATCGAACTTGTTTGGTTGAATACTCACACCACTGTATTGTCCACCTTTTGAGTTTAACTTTGTACCTTGAAATATACCAGGATGTCACATACTATATGCTCCTGTCACATTCTCCAACAGCATCTAAACAGTGACACTGCTAACATAGAGCTATGATGTATCCTTGTAATATATACATGAACAATGTACATTTCTGTGCAACACATACATTGCATTGTATGTTGCACATGTACTGTACTGTATGCATGCATAACTGCCCCTGAAGTGCCAGGATCGAAAAATCAGACACTGTACAGTGTATTGTAAATGAAGTTAATAACAAGCAAAATCCTCTGTGAAACCATGAAATGATCATTATTCATTACAATTTTATGCTCCTACATTGGATGATACATTAACCATTCTTTGCCATAATCTACTGGTCTGTGCATAACACTGGAAAGTTCTGCTAGTAAACATAGGTTTGTACTTATTATGATGTTTGAAGGTCAATGATAAGATTGCAGTTTTGTTCAAATGAATGCACTGACATCTCTACAGTACCTTTGATGAGATTACAAAACTTAATTCATTATTTTTTTGGGGTCTCTGGGTTTCCATTGACTGGACATATTAATCAGCAGTAGTTTACAAAATGATGTGGAGTCATAATGTACTGCATCTTAACATTGCTGATGGCAGTCAACTACTATTCATGCTGCCAAACAGTGACCAATGTTGACTGTCTACTACTGTACATAAGCTAGCAATTCTTTCTGATCATGATACTCAGACTGAACTGCAGGTTTGTTGCAATTTTCTCCTTAACACAAAACCATGTAAGAAGTCACTGAAAATCTGCACAGTGCTCATGTAAGTATCAAATATTGACTTTGGATCAATACAAATTTCAGCAGACTGAACAGACTAATAAAGGAAGGGCTGAAAGTAAACTTCTGAAAAACTTTTTTAACTTTCAGTGGATAGTGAAAGTTTCAAGTTTTTTTTGAATTACTGTACAACACAGTAGTGATGAATATCGAACTTTCTTCCACATTTGTAGTATTACATTTATGGGATCATCCAAGTGGGTTCTCAGGCCAACAACCAGTCTGCATGTGTGGAAATACACAGAATCTGGGAAAATACACTGTACAGTATACTGATGTATATTCTGTAGCTCTGCGAATATATCTGTGCACCCAAGTACTCACCACCGAATTTTATCGAGCTTGATGAACACCACCAATTAAAGCATCTCCTGGCCTAAAGACCTCACTTCATACCTCCAATTACCCTCCTCTTCCCATCTTCTAAATTCATCCTGTTTTCAAGGTTCAGAGATGTGAGTCAGTTATGTCGACCTGATATGATGTATTTGCTTCACATCATAAGACATTATGCATGTATCTACTTGTGCATTATAAGTAATATATTCAAGATACGAATAAAATTAGGCACAGTACAGCATATGTGTAACTTGTCTTACAATGCGTGCACTACCTCTGAAGGAGCATATCCATTGCATATTGCATATACTGTATGTAGCTCTGAGAGTGGAGCCTTTTGAAAACAAATCAACAATAAGAAGCAGTGACCACTGGCCACTAATTCATTGGATTGTGCATGTACAGTATACAACAGTAATAAAAGTTAGTCAAGTAAAGCCAAGGGGAGCGGAGGATAAAAAAAAGAAGAGGAAGAGAAACTAAAGGTCAAATCCTTTGACTGAAATCACAAAAGGCTGCATACTCTATTTAAAGCAGCTTCTGTTGTTCACAACAAAGGACATGTACTTCAAAATTTTGATGATAATTGAAACCATTTAAGTTGCAATCATACTTGACTATAATGCAAGAATGTGCCACGCAAGCTGTTTGTATGACTTCACTGTCTGTGGGTACCTGTAAATTTGTGACAGGCATGTACACATGACTGTACTGCATCTCAAGTTACAGTAATGGAAGCTTGGACTGAATTCATTTGGTATTTGATGCTCAGGTGCACCATTTTTGACAGGAAGCCAAACTTCATAATGAATAGAAACCACATTAAAAAGAAGACACATTGAGTAGAAGCCACACTGAATACAAAATTTCAAGATTCAGGGTCATTTGAGGTCAAGAGGATTCAAATAACAGGAACCTTGTAACCAAATACTAGCATGAGGAAAGTGGAGAGCTGAACTTCAGTACTGCAGTTGGTTCATCTCATATATTTACGGCACGCAGCCTGAATTACTTTTCAGGGGTTAGGCTAAAAGTCAACTGTGGTTAAACTTACAACAACCCCCAGAACACAGTCGCTCATGGAAAGGAAGCTTCCACTGAGTTCGTATTTGAGATCTAGGTGTAAGTGCAGTGTCTTGAAGGAAGTTTTTTCTCTTTTGGCCTGAAGGTTAACGATCATTTTTGGTCAACAAGGTCAAACTATGAAACCCTTGTACAAAGCTTCGTCTGACTTCATATTTTGGTATGCAGCTGTAACTTGTATAGTAAAACACCTATCCACTGGCTACTAAGGGGTCACAGGCTATAACAGGTTAATATGAGACATACAGGTATTGGAGAAAAGCTTTGCAATAATTGGAGAAGGGAGCTGCTTGGAAAGAGTTTACACATTTGGTATGAGTAGTACTGTATATGTCAAGTGCTGTTAATACTGTACGTCAATGTTAGCACTGTATTTCACTGTGTATGTCACTGTTAATACTGTATGTCACTGTTAATACTGTACTGTATATCACTGTTAACATTATGTCACTGT
>VJOZ01023703.1:0-30796 GCA_009801055.1 Stichopus horrens | reverse complement strand
AAACACGGAAAGTGATAGGAATTTGAAAATGGTAGGTCAACGGATTGACGAATAACCTGTTCAAGTGGAATAATTGGCTATAGATCAAATAAATCGATACGAATGGACCTGCTTCTCATGTGAACTGAAAGCCACCCAACCAGTGGGTCAGAGCACGCAACTCCAGGAAGCTCCCAACCTGCCGAAGACAACAACGGCCGTGAGCTAGAATCAATGGAAGTCAATCTCAGCGACTTCGAGGTACCTGAGGTGGTCCATGAGTCGTCAGTCGAAGAGAGGGCCCCTCAACCATACCAAGGTCCAGAGGCCGATGCCGGCTACCACATCATTACCAATGGATCACAGGTAAATGTTATTAGCATTATTGTACACTCTCTTGAATTTTCACCTCAGTAGATGTTCGTGACGTAATTTCTGTTCCATGAAGTAATAGCTACCAAACTATCAAAAATGATGGCGCTGATGTCTTGTCTTGTACATTTTAACGGAAACTTGCTACATGAAAGAAAATACTATATAAACTTTTGTGTTTTTCCTACAGATTTGTAGAACAAAAAAAAAGATATATATGTATATATATATATACATATATCAAAGTATATTATCCTTCCTACAGGATTAATGTATACCGTAATATAGTAATATATTTTTACTTATCTCTATCTCTTTATTCTTTTACAGAGAGGAAAAGAGAAGTTGGCAGACGACAACAGATAAACGTACACCCTCAAAACTCAACGGGCAAACGGGAACAGAACATGGACATGCAGCGTACGAAATAAGACTGTGTGGTGCAAGCTAGGCAACTGTTATTCAGAAGGGCTCCATCTTCATTGGTGGTGCTCAACCCCATATTCATCCTGGCAAAATTGGTGCAGCACAGGGCTTTTACGTACCTATCAGATCCGTATATATACGGCTCTGGTTCCTATACTTAGCTACCGCCACCGTACCGATTGTATCAGACCTGTGTATCCTAACAGGTCTTACGCGCACGTAGTACGCCAGGCGCCTAACATTGTTTTGTGCCAAAAACGTACCGTAACTAACTATATTTCCATGAATTGGTCTGAACATCCTCAGTGGTATTAGTCATACGGGGACATTTTGATCCGAGGACGTTTTGGCACAGGGAAGTTTTGACCAATGGCGGGGACGTTTTGGTACGGGGACGTTTTGGTACAGGTACGTTTTGACTGGTAAGCGTGGAGGGTTAGCTCGGTGGTTAGACCTAGGCTAGATGGCCAGTTTGCAATATTTTGGTCAACAGGGCAATCCCAGCAAAGTCTGTGCTTTGAAATCATCTGGGACCTCAAATTTGCTTTTTGTTATTGAAAGGTAGCTATCGACTACACCAACTCGTCGAGTGCGCCTAACCTAGCATTTACAAATCACAACTTTTAAAGGCTTACAGTACATGTGGCAGATTGAAATGGTGAAGCTCGCCACCATGTCTGTCAATTGCACACTAAGTCAATGGCAGGCGCACTGGATGTACACCTTGGGGATAGCTAATTTTTGGTTGCAGTGATAACATCTTCATGTAAGACAATGCTGATTTGTAATAAGACGTGGTTCTGACTTAAAGGGTGGAATTGTCACAAACTTTGAATGATAGCTATCCTCAACAGCATGTTCATTGCAGGTCACATGTTTACAGTGTTGATGAGGGGGTTATTTGGGGTTCAATGGTCTGATGTAGGTCTAGTCTGCTACAGGTTGCTTGGCGCAACTGATACTGATATATGTTGTAGAGAAGGGCAGGTCCTCCAGGTCTTTGGGAAAGTGGTTAAATACTGGGAGATATTACACTCTCGTTCATCACATAGGTGTGTGAAATAGTGGTCTTGGGAGCAGATTTTGGTTCACATTGCAATTGCTTGGTTTTACCCATGCCTTGGTCACCTTCTGAACACTTTTCGAAGAGAGTAGGTGGACCTTGTCGGTGTTCATCTTGCTCATACAGGGCCGTGCGTTACGTTAAATGTGTGGCTTAAGACCATTACACTCCACATCACAGCCCTTGAGCCTCTAACATAACTTTTTAACTCATTAGCTGACCCTCGCCAGGGTCATTATAGCTCTCATGTCCACAAGTAGGTATGTTTTCTAACCAAACTTTACATAAAACAATTTCTGGCACCGCATCCACCTTTTTGCATAAGCTTTTTACCAAAATATGATGAGGAAATGGATGAACTTTGAATCAAAAAGCTGAATGTAACTTTAAGTCAGAAGGGGTCTGTGCACGATACTTGCGAGCCTTCGAGTAAGTTAGTGATGTTGAATTTTGCTGTTTTATGCTTCTAGTGGTCACCAAAACCAGTTTTATGGGTAATGTTACAGCTAAGATGTACTTTGTATCATTTGTTGTGATGAAAATACTGTACGAATTGTTTTCACCGATTTTGGGGGCATTCATTTTGTCGTGCAAGTTTGATTGGGTTAAAATTTGTGTTAGGTGTGCAAGGGCCATGTAGTGTAATGTAATGCACAGCACTGTTCAAGGGCTAGTGTTGGTCCTTGAACAAGATGATATATGGTCCCGCATCAAAATGTCATTATGGCTTTACCAGAAACACTTGACTGCCAGTTAGCAATGACCTTCAGTACTTTGTTGTGTTAATGACACAATTATACATCATATAATGATATTTCTGTGAAACTTTGTGTGGCAAATTTAACCTACACCTTATAGCCTAGTTACAGTATTTATAAGTGATCCCTGCTGCCATACGTGAAAGTAATTCAGTGTTTCCTCTTTTGACAGAAACAATCCGAATATATCCTGTTGAGGCAAGCACAAGTTAAGAATCATGGTGTCTCGAGAAGTTGAGCTGTGGGTCCAGGACCAGCTACACGTCGTCATGGGGATGAGTGATAAGTACATCTCAGAATTCCTGATCAGCTTGGCTCAAAAGTCTTCCAGTTCAGATAATCTTCTTCAGAAAATACAACAGACAGATACGTTAGACTTAACACCAAGCGTCATCCAATTTGCAACTGAACTGTGGGGAAAGGTGAGCTAAAGTCATTTGTAATTTGCAATTCATTAGATTGGTGTTTAGATGTGTTGGTGTATACCCTCTGCTAGTACACATGTTTGTTTTACTTTCTGATGGTTGAGATGCAGAAGAGGTTGGACTGTAATGTTTGTCCTTGTTTTGCTGAACACATTTTAGTTTTAATCATTTTTCTCTTTTTGTAACAGAAGAGAAGGGGAAAGGGGGTGAGAAGGGAAGGGGTGAGAATGTGGAGCACACAAAGTTTTGCATTTATTGTACAGCACACTTTTCCATGTGTTGCCTTTAAAATCAGTTGCTATTTATTATAAACTGAACTATTTTTGTTGTAATACACTGATTGTAGGGGAGGGTAGGCCACAATGTCAGACTGTGGAAAACACAAGATTTTGCTCATTTACCATATCCAAAGCATGGAATTGTTTTTACATGCTTTTACATTCACATGTATTTTCAGTTGCCAAGGAAGGAACAGAGAGTAAACGTCAACCGGGAAAAAGAACGAATCGCTCTCGAGCAGCAAAAGAAAAACCAGTCCTATGCACTTCTAGAAGATTTTGATGATATGCCTGCAGTTACTGAAATCAAGTCAAAGGTGATAATGACAACATGCCTCACATATATCTGAGTTTTATTTTTTTCTTGCATTTGTATTCAGTATGAAACCATTAAGGATTATATACAACAAATGGTTTAAGCAAAACTAACATGTTTATTGGTTTAAAATATCCAAAGAGAGTATGGCAGCCACAGGCTGTAACCTCTTTATCATCTTTGTGTTAGATTTATTTAGCATCATGGCTAAAGTGTAAAATGATCCAAAATGCCATGTACAGAAAATGGAGCATAGGATCAGCTGTCGATGATGCATGTAGACGTAACTTTTGCTTTTCGATGACATCTCAACTTCTACATGTGTAACAGAAGAAGAGAGAAAGACCAAAAGAAGAGAGGGGCTCCAAGAAGAGGAACATACGTCAACGGGACGAGTCAAGCAGCGAGAGCGGCGAAGGAAGCGACAGCGAACCTGAGAGTAAAAGGTACCCCCATTGTGTACCATTTATGCCAGATTTATTCAGCCTTTGGTGTTGTCACAACTTTCACCTTATGCATACAGTAGGTCTAACACTGTTAAATTATTGCTATTGATGAGTTTTTCTTTCCTTTATTGATATGTCAAAGACACATTCCCATCGGGAGTCTTTGCTGAAGTAGGCCAACAAGCAATTTCTCAGTGCGCTTCCAATTATTTCTGCCGTGCCTGTATCCAAAAGTTGTTTGAAGAGACTATGAAATGAAAACCAGTTGTATAATCGCAAGTTAATATACTGCACTGTACTCTCTTACTGTATGTACCCCGTGGTTTTGCAGACCGTCTCATCAGTCTCCGTCCTCCTCTGACACTGAAGATGAAGAAAAAGAGAGACAGAAAGATCTGGAGGAGAGGGATGCATTCGCAAAGAGGTTGAGGGACAGAGACAAGGATAAGACAAAAAACAAGGCTGATAAGGGAAGCAAGAAAGTAAGGAATCATTTTACAGATCATTATCTTTTTGTACAAATTGTACAGCTTCCTATGTGCTGTGAGTGACTTGACCTATAATTTTTATCATGGTCCCATTTGAATGGATGCGCCAAACTCCAATCAAAAATGTTATTCTGTGCTGTATATATACAGCACAGAGTGACAACACCGGTATGTCATTAGTCTATGTGTAATAAATGCGCGACTGCCTGCCACCAGGCGCTTCTGGCCTCTGCCTACGGAAAGCGTATTGTGCGTCATATTATGTCATACAGGATAATTGTGTGCCTTTCGGACATTTAATTCTGAACTGGCACTAGCTTGAGCATGTTTTTTGCAGTAGCCACAGCCTAGATGGTTTACCTATTTGCTAAGCCCTGTGTAGTGGTATAAAGTTCACAATAGAAATGTTAGCCAGCTTGCAACATGCTTTTTTGAACACTCATTATTTCGCCCTGTCTTTGTTTTCTGTGCAACTTTTCTTTTATAACTGATATTCATTCATATTGTGTTAACATTTTGTGGAAAAAGTGCTTCAGACATTGAAATCTTCAAAATACATTACCTCTTTTGACAGAAATATCAGCTTTAGATCTATGTTGAAGATGTAGAGTATAGATCTGCATTTCAAATTTAGTGCTATTATCTAACTGGATCTATCAGTTCGTTTAGTGAAAGATAAGCCAAACAACAGCAGGACAATTTTATTCTGTTTGTTTACCTTTTTCTCTTTTTTTTTGTAAAATACAACACCTTTTCATTTGTTAAGGTTCAAATTATTTTTCCCTTTGTCATCTTTAAAGTTCAAAAATTTTTGTGATTTCCTCCCTTCTCTTTCATACAGTACACCATATTGAACCCTCCCATCAACCTCAGTCCCCCAAAACAAAACAATGATATTGTCAACTAAAAAATATAAACTGAACTGATGAGTAGATATTCCAAGGTGATTATTACATCAATTCCAAACTTTTGAGGCTTTTAGCAGAATGTGTATATTCACAATGTCCATGCATCAAATGTTTGGCGAGTGATGTGAACTTCATTTTGTGCCTTACAGGGGTTCGAAGAAGCCAAGAAAAGGTTGGAGATGGCTGAAAAGGACAGGAGGAAGCTCATCCCTGAGTTGAGAAAGGGGTCCAGGAGAGATTACTTGAAGAGGCGTGGAGTCGATAAAGTCCAAGAATTGGAAGAGGATATCGCTGATGAAGAATATCTCTTCTCTCGTGACGAGTGAGTATCAGTAGTCCCTGAGATCAATGCAGGGTTTGTACAAGGTGGTGACAACTTTGGAAGTAATGCATCCATCATTTTCAGGGCCTTGAAAGCACTTGAAATTCAATGATTTGAGCATTTTTGCTCCATTATTGTATGCAACCAATGTTTGGACAGATTATGTAGTGGAATTTGGTGGAAATTAATGCTTTATTTGCTTGGAAACAAAAGTTCTACCTAGAAAAAAGACTTGAAAAATGCTTGATTTTCACTCTCAGGAAAGTGTTCAAAAACTGTTAGTAACCTCTGTGAATCTGTGGGAACCTCAATGATAATATATTATGTTAAATTGGCTCTCCATATGGCAAGGGAAGATGTCAGATTCCACACCCACTGTTCGTGTTTTACGGTCAAGTTGTCGTGTGGCTTGTATTATTGTGGAAACAAGATTTGAAGTCTCTGTGGAAGTTGTGTGAAAGATCCTCCTAGACGTCAATTTTTCAAGTACGAGTGGATCGTGTCAATTCAGTGAGGAATTCAGTTGTAGGTTCAGTCTTTGTTGAGACATTTTTCAGTCAGGTCCTGTTTTCCCAAACAGACTCACAGAAAGGGAGAAGAAAGACATAGAGTACAAGAAGACCGTTCTCAGCCTGGCAAAACAGCACAGAAAAGCCGGGGACAAAATGAAAGAGGGTCGTTACTACATGCCAGAGGAGGATGAGGTGAGTAATTTCTGGTGCTGTGGGCCTAGTGGATGAAGGTGGTTGCTTTTGAAGCAGTGAAGCCTAGCAACCGGGAGGTCCTGGGGTTCAGTTCCTGGCCAGATCGCCTTAGGTTGGGTTTTGTTTTTGTCCAATGATGGTGACTGCTGGTTTTCTCATCTGAAATGACCTTTTGAAAAAGGTACTAAATTTGATCTAAAATTTTTTTTTTTAAGTTGGTTGTCACCTGACATGAAGTTGTAGCTTATAAACCACAGGTTTCCTCCACACTTGTGTGATTGCTTAGCAACATAGAATAACTGCCCTTCAAGACCGGAATTGTTATTACTATTGATTCCAAGTGACCAATAGTAGAAGGGTGGTGTTCTGAGATCACTGACCAAGAAAAAAGCATGTTGCAAATGAAATGAAGAGAATGTAACTTCATTGTTCATTACAGCCACATTATGTTCTTGTATTACTATTTATTTCACAAGGAAACAACTTGAGTTAAGACTGCAAAGTTATGGTCATGATAGGCAACCTAAACTTAGATTTTTACAAGCTATGTATGTTACCCCTGATAATTGGACTGATTCCCAAAGTATGAGCCAAAACAGAAAAAGGAAATTGAGGATATGAGAATCAGATTTGCTGTTTCTGCTTTCTTTTCAAAGACAACAAAAGCTGATGGTGTTCATCCCAGTACATGCACATGAAGAATGTGCCTTTGAAAAATATAAAGAACTCTGTGTGTGTTAACGATTATACAGGGGGATACTGGCCTTTGAGCTTCTATGAAAACTTTACCAAACAGCCGAAAAATGGTGATAGAGGTTGATGAACAGCAAGTTTGTCATTTGTGTTTACCGGCCAACAATCAAAGGAGTTGATGTGAATCTCTATCAGCAACTTAGCATGTGTGGTTGAAATGTATTATCAGATTTGAGAGTTATGTTTGTCTCTACAATACAAAGAAATATTTTGTGATGAAATGTCTTTGTCTGCTGATTAAATTTGGAAAAGTGAAAACATTGTCATGGAACATTGAGTATGTGAAGAAATTCCAAGTTAAGGGTATCAACAAATTGTAATGTATCAACAGGTGTCAGCAAACTGGTTGAATCTATTTTTTTTTTTTTTTTTTTTTTTTTTTTTTTGAGACTTGTGAGCTTCTAACTTTAACAGAGCGAAAGTTTTCTGACATCCCTCCCTCATTTTTCAAAATGCTGGCTTATCTTTGTTGGCAGAAACCTCTTGAAAAATATGTGGAACCATCTGCAGAGGAGCAGAAGCCTGGATTTGAACAGAGGCAGTGGGAGGAGGAACATGTCAGTAAAGGTTTGATGAAGTTTGGAGCAAGAGATGCTAAAAAGAAACACAAGGTGAGTGACAATGAAAGAATGAAGGAACAGGTAACAATATGTAGAATATGTATGTTTATGCATATAAACAATGCATAGAATATGTACAGCCTAGCAGCTCCACTGTGGTGTAGATTTTCCCTAGCAACCACCCAACCAGTCTCAAGCCAATGTGTTGCTACTGCTTTGCATACCAGTGGAGTAAACTGACAGTCGTAGACAAAATAGATGATCACATGACCTCTTACCAACCAGTCACAATGTCAAGATAGATGGTCAAGGGTTGTCAAACACTTCACAGTGGTGAAGTTGTGTATGGTAGCAGCTAGTGAATCATAACAACATGGGTTTTATGGCATAATATAATCACCATACAGTTCCTGGACATTTTTCCCCTCCCCAGGCAATTTCCAATGGATAACTCTCACTGGACACTTACATTGGTATTGTCTTAAGAGATTAGTTGGGGTGGGGGACATTGTATAGTCCAAGGGGGAATTGTCTTTAGAAAAGTCCGGTTATGCACATGCAGCATGGGATGAAACTACCGATGTGACTGATAACTTTTATTTACAGTTCTTGGGAGTTCTCTTTTGTCCTCCCCAAACTTTGTACTTAGAATTTTCTTCCCACTTAGTTAAACCAACATGAGTAGTATTTATGGATGTACATCTTGTCAAAGTTTTGTCTCTTTCAATCTGTACTGATTTGATTGGATAATGTTTACAGTCAATTTCTTTACAGTATGAGTATTGCCAGCATGCCGTGCATTCAGTCTTTTCTGACCAGTGTTTCTCATATGTACATTGATGCCCCCTTTTTCCAGTAATGCCCTAGTCCAGTCTGGTTACATAAGGGTCAATGCAGTCCTCTCCACTTTTTACCCGATTTGGTGTTGGACAACTTGATATCTTGGTTAGTTGTCCAAAATTTAACTCATTCTCTCACTGCAATGGATAACTCATTTTACGTCTGTGCCTTGTTATGAAGTTGTCCAAGTATATTCTTGCCTTACAGTCGTATCGCTGAGCTTTCCTCGATGGCAAAAACTAACAATTCCAATTGTTGAATGTTATTTTTTGACACCACAGGTAAAGGAATATGAACTGGTCGTGGATGAACTCGACGAGATCGAATTTGTGAGCACCCTCAAAATGCCCGGTAGCCATGGAGATGTAAGTTTGAATAGTTCCATTTTGTAGGTCCTGACAACCTTGTCAAGATGTAAGACCCTGAAAATAATTTGATGTTTGAGACATTGTGAATGTCATTAGAGTTCCAACTCTCCAAGGACCTACTCTCTTGCGCATGACAGCATTTCTTCTAAATAGTGCAAACCATTCTGGAAAAGACATGACTTCAGTTTTTCTTTAATGTTTGTGTGACATGCGTCTAGAAAAGAGCTGGCTTCATTCAGAACTTTGGAAGTAAAACACGAAGTGAAAGTCAGTCAGAATTTTGTTTATACCTATTTCTGTTTTCGAGATGTGACTTTTCTAGATTTGATAGAAATGCAACAGAGATGATGTGGAGTGTTACACAGAGTCAATATTTCTTTTGTTAAGCCTGTGTATATTGTGTCATAATTACTTAAATACTGAGTTTTACATTAGTAAGTGATATCAAAATTTGTGAAATAGAAAATGCACCCTTCCAAAAAAAAACCCTTTAGATGTTCAAAATTCTCAAAAGTCCTTGAAGTAGAGGTTAATTAAACAAATGATTAACATAAGATATAGGAATCCGTCTCTAAACATCACAAATTTGCATACTTAGCCTATGTTTATTCATGATGCAGGTGTGAGACACTAATTTGCCTGTAAATTTGTCAATCTTCAATGGATTTTTTGTGGAATTTGTGGCTACTTATAACATTTTTAATGATTAATGCACCCGGTCCTCCAGAATGTCATTTCCATGTCAGACAACCTTTAATATTATTACTTGATGAAGATTCCCCCCGTAAGTTGATAAGTTAATGACAGAAACAGTGAATCACTACTTTAACCTGCAAAAAACTTGCAAAACATCAGATATCCAAAAACAAATTGCTCACATTTTCCTCCCGGCTGGAAGTTTCCAAGCTTTTCCAATAATTTCAGGAGTGTTTCAATGCCAAATGTGTTTTTCAAGGAAGGTTCATTCTCTGATTCTTATCCGGCAGGAACCAGAGGAGAAACAGCTGTCAGAGTCAATGAAGAAGAAGATGACCATCAAGGAAGTCAGGAAGAGCTTGCCAATTTATCCCTTCAGAGAGGATCTCCTCCAGGCCATCGAGGATCACCAAGTCCTCATCATCGAAGGAGAGACAGGATCAGGAAAGACAACACAGATACCGCAATATCTTTATGAAGCTGTAAGTTTCATCATCTCCACAAAAAAAAAATGTGTTCCTTTGTTTAGATCATCAAAAATTATGGGGAGCAAGGGTCTGGGTTCGTGGGTGAGGTAGTCGGTAGAGTTGGTTCGTGTTACCCGAG
The DNA here is from genome assembly GCA_009801055.1 of Stichopus horrens. NCBI lineage: Eukaryota > Metazoa > Echinodermata > Holothuroidea > Aspidochirotida > Stichopodidae > Stichopus > Stichopus horrens. The sequence continues at coordinate 20,488 of VJOZ01023703.1, read as the reverse complement.
TGCATGAACGATGATGTAAAGACGGGGTTCTGACGTTGCTCTACAGATCTGAAGTTTCCCTAAGGTGCTTTGTTTGTCTGATTTACGGCACATTGTGTGGGAGACTAAGGTGCATTACGTGTGTCACTAAGGTGCATTATATGTGTCACTAAGGTGCATGGTGTGTGTCACTAAGGTGCATGGTGTGTGTCACTAAGGTGCATGGTGTGTGTCACTAAGGTGCATTGTGTGTGTGACAGAATTTAGCATGTATACCTAAGAACACTTCGTTGTGGTGCCTGTAGGTAATATACATTGTGCTGAATGAATGTGCAAAGCAAAGCAAACTGCTGTATTATAACGTCACAACAAACCTGTAGCTTGGCAGAAGTTACATTTTGGGTACCACTGTGCATGCACCTGGGTCCAATTTTTGGACACGGTGAAGACACTGGGAAGTGGTCAAATTGATGTTTAGCTTAACAAGATTTGTTTGTATTCAGTTATGTGAATTATACATTGCAGCAGTTACAACTAGGCAGTTCTATTGAATTGTAATGGTCTGTGTCCAAACCAAGCGTTGTTTTTAAAATGGACAGACAATTGTCACACCAAAAACAGGGAAGGAAAATGAAATTCCAACCTGGCACATGCACATTAAAAATGATGCATCAAGAATCCTTCTGTTGACTGTGGAAGTAGATTTGCTCAAAGCAAGCAATTTTTGACATGAAAGCATGCATGACAGCACTTTTATTTCATGGCACAAATGTCTGTATGTTTGTTTAATTTTGTTTCTAGGGCTATACCAAAGACAAGATGAAGATTGGTGTTACTCAACCAAGGAGAGTAGCAGCCATGAGTGTAGCAGCGAGAGTAGCCGAGGAGATCGGAATCAAATTAGGCAACGAGGTATGTCTCATGTAATAGCTGATTTTGCAAAGGTTTTTTGTAAGATTTTCATTCATTGATGTTTCTGGTACGGATTGTCTTTACAGACAATCATTGCAACTAACAATTTGAAATGGTGTTGAGAAATTTTTTGTTCTTCGCTGTGCAAGATGCCCTAGATCAGTCATCTTGTTCATTCTTTGGTGATTTCAAAACTATGTTTTACTTTGGTTGTCATGTCATTTTGTCATATCATGCACCGCCACTGACTCTGTCAGGACAATAAACTTACCCTCAGGCAGGCAACTACTGGCATGTCGCCAGAGATTTTGTTATTTTACTTGCATAAAAAGTAAACTTGACTTTCCAGGCAAGAACAACCACAATGTTGAATTTGGCAACAGAGTTTGTCACCTCAAAGTTGGATATTCAAAGTACTGGATCTTTGATTTGATCTAAAAAAATTAATAATGATTTGAGTCATTTTCCATCCTTTAGGAAGCAAGGAATTGAAAAACAAAATAAATGAATGATGATGAAATTGAAATGACTCAGATTAAAAGTGTGCAAGATAATGTGAAAATTATGAAAAAATTTATGAAACAGTGGAACTGAGATTGCAACTCCAAAGACTGACCACTTGGTGATGTTTGTGTTCAAATAACTTTAGATGTCGAGCCTTGTCGAGACGGTATGAGTCAGCCGTTTCAATCTTTTCCCTTTCGCCTAACCCCGGACAGGTCGGTTACAGCATACGGTTTGAAGATTGCACCTCCGACAGGACTGTCATCAAATACATGACCGATGGTATGCTGCTCAGGGAGTTCCTCTCTGAACCCGATCTTGCCGGTTACAAGTACGTATTTTCCCCCCTAAACTTAGGAAACGAGTGATCCTATGCTACCAACTTTGTTATTGTACCGTAGAGAGATGTTCGGGTGGAACAAATTTCCATCCGCCCATGGCGAGTCTTGTTTCCCTTTGAAGGTATCCAAGTTTTGCAGTGAACTGTCTGCCTAACATTTCATGAATTGTGTCTGTAATATTATTGTTCCATGAAAAATAAGCACTTTTCATATTTAACCAATGTGTGCTTAGAGAAGTTACATTAGCAGGGTAATGTAAGTGTTGTTAATATTAAAAATTCATGCTGAAGTGACTGTATGATGTCACATTTTTGGAGGGTCAAGCACCTCATTGCACAGTATGGCATTCTCATCATATCTCAAATTTTTAGGTGTTGATTTGTAACAGAAAGAAACAGAAAAATCAACATTTTTTTGAACAGTTATTATTTTTATGGTACTTTGTATGTAGAGTGCACTATGCTCAAACCTTGTTTGATTGCAAGTTTGTTTTACAATAATCTAACAAATTATCAAAATGTTGACTCAGAGTAAAAACAGCTTACAAGTGAGATACTAAAACACTGCAAAAACTAGGTGTTCACGTTTTTAGTTGTCATCAATGAACCCGGGTTTTCTAGACTAATGTTTGATATTCCATATCCTCACCAGACTCACAGCTGACCAGCTTTTGTTTAAAATGTGCTTAATAGTAAAAACGAGGAATGTTGTTCCATATATTTCTGCCATATCTGTATACATAGTTGCATTTTATTTTGCATAATTTTTTTGAATTTTGAAGAGCTCTGATTGTCGATGAAGCTCACGAGAGGACGCTCCACACCGACGTGTTGTTTGGACTTGTCAAAGACATTGCTAGGTTTCGACCAGATTTGAAACTCCTCATATCCAGTGCTACGTTGGACTCGGATAAATTTTCAGAGGTAATCGAAATTGTGCATTTACCGAACCTCATTGAGTCGATACTGTTTATTTTTGAAGGGAAACCTCAGATGCCGATACTTCCAAATCATTAGTCATGTATCTGTTCTTGTGGTTACTTGTGATGGGAGAAATTGTCGGTTTCTTGTTTTTTTCTTCTTTTTTCATGAACAGAGATTGTCTATGCTAGTACCTTATGGTGAAAAGTTTCTGATCACAAATTTAGAATAAGTGATTTTGATCATCAATTATCTCATCATTGTTGCTTCATTTGTGTGCCCAATCTTCAGAATTCAGATAACCAGCAATAGAAACAGAATACAAAAGGCTCAGCTACCAATTCAGTCACATTAACCCCTCAAATCACCTTCTTTTGGATGTCAGATTCATAGATATACCAATACATAAACTTCTCAGCCATTTCAAGCCGTAAATAATTTTACTGTAGATGACAGTGAGCGAAGATTAAGCCAATCCCACTTACAATCTTTTCCAAGTTTTAGTCCAAAACTAAGTTTACTCAAGATTTTGTGAGTGGAAATTAAGGTCATTGCACTGTATCATTAGCATTTCTAGTTTCTGTGGTGCATGTGCAAGTTGCTGCTTCTGTTTCCAGTAGTGATGTATGCAGCTGGGCATTATTGGTAATCATTTTTACCTCTGACATTCCTTGTAGCTGTAACACATTCTGTTTCAGCTAATATCTTCCTGACAGTTTCCACTCTAGTCAAGAGTTTCCAAATCACGATTACATTAACGCAAAAGTTATCACTGAATTATTTTCTTTGATCTTCTGCTATTTTTCTCTCAACAGTTTTTCGACGATGCACCGATTTTTAGGATTCCAGGACGGAGATACCCCGTGGATATATTTTACACAAAGGTGACTAAATAGTTTATTTTAATGTTGAACTAAGTACAAAAAAAGTACAGACGTGTGCACCTTCAGATTTCTTTCTTTCTTATGCATTAGTACTGAAATCAAGTATTCCCACATCTCGTGTATCATCGTCATTACCTGCACTCTCAACCTGGACAACATAGCAAAATATAGACACATTTTGAGGTGAATCCTGTTAGATTGTACCGGATCCCCCTCTATGACGTACCACTCTGCGGTTTTTTTGTACCATGGTGATTGTCCTCTGAATTTTTACGTCTATTTTCCATTTTTGCCTTCTCTTTCGTTTATCCGTCATCATCAAATGGCGAACAGTCTCCAGAGGCAGACTATCTGGATGCGTGTGTCGTGTCCGTGCTTCAGATCCATCTCACCCAACCTCAGGGGGACATTCTGGTCTTCCTCACCGGACAGGAGGAGATTGAAACGTGTCTGGAAATATTACAGGTTGGTAGAGACCAAAGTGCCATGGATGGCAAATGCAATTTCATTTAGCTTGCTTCAGACTTTTAGGCATCTTTCATCATTTGATTGGAATTTGGCACCTTCAAAGAAAAGCACATTTGTCGTATCGATTGAACCAGTGTTCACGCTAAGGTGGGGGATTGGGTGAATCCCTCATTTGTCTCCTGAGTTCCGCACAAAGGTGTATGCGGAAAAATATCGCACATTTTACCACACCTGAGGTTGCAGCTACAATTATAAATACTTGTAATAAATGACAACAGAGTCTTTACCAAGAGACAACTCCCTCCTTGATTTTGAAAATCTCTCCCAAAAATGTTTTAAGGGAGGAATTTTCCTCCCAGGTTCAATTCCTCATTGCAAACACTGGATTGAATTACTAAGTTTGAAAAGTAACAGTTACTGTGTACTCAAAAAATAAAATTTGAATGACAAAAAAAAGGAGGGATCAAAATTGAGTGATATAGAGAAGAGTCTGTTTTCATGGCTGGAATTATTTTTGACAATAGTCAGACCAAAGGAGGAATGGGTAATCGTATAAAATATAGAAATGGAAGCAATGACTCAAATTTTTTGTGCCATTTCCTGACTAATGACGAAAAACTTATTATGTCCTGAAAGGTTGTATCATTAAGGTGTGTAATATTTTAGTGCCTCCTGCTCTGTCAATGTTAGCCTTGTTAAATATCAAGAGATATAAATCACAGTTGTTTTGCCACTGGCTGGTGTAACTTTCTCTCAACCTTGTCTGCTAACTGCCTAACAGATTACCTCTAAACCTGCTGTTGGAACTCTGTGTTAAATTTTCCATCTTTCTGCAATTTTCTTTTTCTTTTCTTTCTTCCAGGAAAGAGCAAGGAAACTCGGCAGCAGCATCAAGGAATTAATTGTTCTTCCGATCTACTCTACCCTCCCATCTGACCTCCAAGCTAAAATATTTGAACCGACACCCCCGGGGGCTAGAAAGGTCGTCCTGGCAACAAACATAGCAGAGACTTCACTGACCATAGACGGGATCGTGTACGTCATCGATCCGGGATTCTGTAAGCAGAAGAGTTACAACGCAAGGACAGGAATGGAGTCATTAGTTGTCACTCCAATATCAAAGGTATTTTTGCTTTTCCTGCTTGCAATCTACAAATGTACGTGTTGCAGGCATTAGTTGTGAGTGATGAGGTTACCATAGAGAACAAGGTTTAGCTACACTGTGAACTGTAATATTGCAATTTACAAGGATTTTCTTGAAAAAATTTTTGTTTGGATTGTTAAAAACCTTGAGAGACTATAACCTCAGTGTTCTGTCAGCAATTGTACTTATTTCTAGTTGACTGTTTTGGGTCTATTATTAGCATTTCAACTAAGCAAACAGGTGACACATTGTTGCATTGTGATAGAAAAATGCTTTTTAATCTTTTGCCTGGCGTGTCAATTTGTTCCTCCCATGAAGATGTATATTTTGCTATCTTGCGTGAAAGAGGTTGTGAAGAGCATGTTTTATAGTGAATTCAAAAGACTCAGAATTGTTGACAATTTGCAAAGTTCAAAGAATGACAAAAGTATGTATGTATGTGTGCAATTATGAGTCTATAACTTATCATGGCAAGGCAGGTGTGCCCACTTGCTAACAATTTGCTTACTATCCTGCTCTTCCTTTAAAAGTTGTAGCAGTAGAAAAAAAAAAAGACAGACCCCAGCAATTGAAAGACTTGTTACATTTGGTTTTTTCTCTTCGGTCTTTTCAACCTCAGGCTTCGGCTAACCAACGAGCTGGTCGTGCAGGCAGGGTATCGGCTGGGAAGTGCTTCCGTCTCTACACAGCTTGGGCTTTCAAGAATGAATTAGAAGAAAATACCATTCCAGAAGTAAGCTTATGTCCATAAATGTAGTCTGTAATTGCAGGCAAGGAGCTTCAAGGACCTGATTTTAGCCATGAAAAGCTTTCAGCAAGCCTTGACACACATGTAATTTCAGTGGAGTAGCTACCCTATGGAAAATGTTCAAATCTAATTGAGGCTTGAATGTACACACCTGAACCACCCTTCCCTTCTCTCAACCCATCGCCACACACTTGATCACCCAAGACTACCAACAACTGTAAAAGGACATTAAATCTGATTTTCTGACTTAGGTTTGAGATGCTTGTATGACAGATGGCATGGTCTAATGCCTTTGATTGGTAACCTTCTATCTTTTCTCTTCCAGATCCAAAGGACAAACCTAGGCAACGTGGTGTTACTCTTGAAGAGCTTAGGTATCAATGACCTCATTCACTTTGACTTCATGGACCCTCCTCCGCACGAAACCCTCGTCCTGGCTCTCGAGCAGCTGTATGCACTGGGGGCGCTAAACCACAAAGGAGAACTCACGAAACTTGGCAGACGTATGGCCGAATTTCCGGTGGATCCCATGATGTCTAAAACAATCCTTGCCTCAGAGAAGTATGAGTTAAATTTTGTGTTTTTGCCACTTTGTTCAGCACTTTGCGTGTATTTTATCCATTTTCGTTGTATCCAGTAAGTTATGTCTTTTATCAAGTCCCTACGTTTCTAGTTTCAGTTTAGAGATTGACTTGGTATTGTTGTATGTGTGAAGTAGTTGCGTTTCTTTTTATAGTTAACGCTACTGTTGGTATTTCCGCAGGTACAAATGCTCGGAGGAGATACTGTCCATTGCAGCCATGCTTTCGGTAAACAATTCCATATTTTACAGACCGAAAGATAAAGTTGTCCATGCTGACAATGCTCGCATGAACTTCTTCACCCCGGGAGGTGACCACCTGACCCTTCTCAATGTCTACAATCAGGTACAGTCCAACAAATTCTCATTTATCTGAAATTTTGTTTGAAGATCAAAACATGATTAGTGTTCTTAATGGTACTGTATTTATGTTCCAAACACATCCATGCAAGCTGTTAACTGGGCCATTGGTATCCACCAGCCATTATCATTTGTCATTGTGTCAGCAGGAAACTCACCTCAACATTCACCTAGTAATCTATTAGCAGGTTGCTTTGCAGTTGTGCCTGGCGACACATGAAGGGGAGATGCAACTGATATAAAGTGCCTTCTCCTAAGGATACAACATTGTGTAATATTCCAGCCTCTCATGCATATGCCACAGTGCTTTGACATTGAAGATAGTTTGACCATAATGCTCTTGGTTCTTGACATTTGTTTGGAAGCTTATTTTATGATCGAAGCAATCTTTTTTAATGGCCGATTTTCACCAGAATGTCAAAGTTTATGTCCATGATCCTCAAATCATCTTTTGTTGCTTTTAATCCTTTTGTTTATTTACCCTAGTGGGCAGAGACAGCCTTTTCAAACCAGTGGTGCTTTGAGAATTTCATCCAGCATCGTTCCATGAGGAGAGCCAGAGATGTTCGAGACCAGCTGGTCGGCTTGATGGAGCGTGTCGAGATCGAGTTAAAGACCAACGTGATGGACACCGTTGCAATACGAAAGGTCAGTCTATTCTTGACAGTACACAAAACACTTTGTGCCATTTTCCTAGCGCTTGTTTGTACGACACTGATTTTCTTTTAAGAAAGACCTCTTTTGCCCTTTTGCCAACCTTGCGCTCGTGAGGTTGCAGAGAGTAATGTTAGGAATGTTCGTTACTATCGCTGAACTTTTTCTGTGACTAGAATAGTAGTATTCACCTTGCAGGTTTAATAATTCTTTATCTGACAATATTTATCAAAATGAATAACGTCTAAAATCATTACGTGATCACTTTTGTGTGTGGACTAGAGTAGAGATAAGAGACAATGTCCTAGGCACCATACTCTAACACTAAAGAGTAAGCCTATGTTAACAGAGAAAAGGAATCAATGAATCCCTGTTGATATAGGCCCATACTCTGCCATTTGTTTCAGTCCCTGCATATGCAGTGTTTTGTTTCTCTCAAAACGATTAAAACAGCTTTCACAAATGTAGTCCACTGCTGCAAACATTTCACTTTAAACACATCACCAGAAAAATAAAAGTTTGGAGCTTTGACAACACTAGAAAAGATACAATTTTCTATCGAGGGAAGGGCCACAGCATTGATTATTCAATGTTTCCAATTTTTTTGTTTTGTTTTTTGTAGATGCATTTTCACTCAAACCCCTATTAAGTGATCCACTGACTCGCACCCTTGTGAACCGTCCAACTTATATTTGTCTTGATCGTTGAACTCGTCATCAAACATATTCCAGACTGATTAAAATACACTATTTATTCCACGTTTCTACAGTTTGGAATGTCATCTTTGTATCAACAGTATGTACCATTAGGACCCTCCCTTCCCCTTGAATGTCAGCCCTTTGTCCAAAGATTGTTATCAGCTGGACTGGTGTAACCATGGCAACTGTTGGAGTCGAACTAAAGCAATGATAAAATATAGTTTGCCTTTTTTGTCTTTATATAATTTTTTCAAAGAACATGTCTCCATTTAAGATGAGGGTATGTTTGTGATTTTTCTTGTTTTGTCTATATTTTCCTTGTCTTGATATGATTTATTAATATATATCATATTTCTGGATCTTTCCTTTTGTCTTTTGATGTTTTGTCGGAGGTCGTTTTGTCTCATCTTTTGATGTCTCTGTTTCATTCTGCAGTCAATCACCTCTGGGTTCTTCTATCACACTGCCAAGTTCAGCAAAGGAGGTTCGTACAAGACTGTCAAACATCAGCAGTCGGTGATGATCCACCCTAACAGCAGTCTCTTCGAAGAACAGCCGAGGTGGCTGATTTACCATGAGCTGGTCTTCACAACCAAGGAATTCATGAGACAGGTATGGCAACATCAACTAGGCTCCTTGAAGCTATCTAATGTAAAAAGATGGTGAGATCATCAGTGGCAGCATGGCGCATTTCTTGGGGGGGCATGTCCCCCAGAAGCAATTTTTTGGGGGGCTGTCACAAGGGTGACCTAGCATCTGTGGAGCTTGGGAAGATGGTTTCTTGTGATTTGGGGGGTATTTTCATCCAAAACTTCTTATGTTGGAAGCTTATATTTTCTTTTTTGAAAATATTGATATCATTTACTAATGTGCAAGCCTTATGGCATCCAATTAAGATAACACTATATATATAGGCCAAACAAAGGAAATAATTAAAACACTGTGTAACACTCAAGATAGCCACAGTTGCATTTTCAATATTTTTTCATCAAACTTTAAAAAGCCGCACCTCTAAAAGAGCAATAGATACAAATGCAATTCCCACAGATTGTCACTCAGGAATTCCCTCTGCAACTTTTAAAATATGATTACAGCTCTGTTTGATACATTTCACATGACCTTTGACTCTTTGCAGGATGGTTGCTCATGGGTCATTTTGGTCCACACAGAATTGTATGTCAGAGTCTTCAAAGAAGTAAAATATCCTCCTGTAAGAGAACTTTGTAGAAAGAGTTCAGTGAGCTTTACGGAGAGTTTTAGGGAGTTTGGACCGGGACGTAACTTATAGGATTGTTAATCAGTATCAGTGTCCAGTTTGTTGTGGTATGAAGCACACTTACGACCAATTTGTCATTTTCTCTTCAGAATTATTATGCAAAATACTGCATGCCCTTCTCTTCCTTTTTTTTTATTTCGTGACAAGGTCATTGAGATTGAAAACGAATGGCTGTTGGAGGTGGCACCGCACTACTACAAGGCCAAAGAGCTCGAAGATGGCTCTTCAAGGAAAATGCCAAAGACGGTGGGGAAGTCGAGAGATGAAACAAAACACTAGTGAGGCTGCTAGAATGGGATCTTGCAGACCTGGTCAGACATCCTCCCAGAGAGAGAGAGGGCGATCTTCATCAGAAAATGCTAGAGGACTCAGAATTTCCAAATTGTTGCTGAGTATAATGAACAGCACTTTGAAAATCTGTGGGCTCAAGATTCTCCCGTGGACTGAGTAATGCATTTGCAGACATGCATCAGGCGGGAATGAATCCAACATTGCTACAGTGGACCAAGTAATGCACTGCCTCTGAGGCACTGGACTTGAACTGAACCAGCACTGGCATAGTGGACTTTGTGATGCATTGGTCATGATTAATTGGCTGTGAAATGCACCGGTATCGCTGCAGTGGACCTAGGAATGCATCTGTGGAGAGGGGGGCCAATTGTAGGACTGGTAAAAGGATTGAGAAATGTAGTAACCAATGGACAGGGTGTGCTGTTTGAATATTGAAGAGCCCAAATGGAAGGAGTGAAGTCAGATGAGGCCAATCTAGGGTTGATTTACTTCATGCATGTAGCAGCATAACTTGATTTCACCTGCTGGTTGTGTCTGTATCATTTCCCATTGTAATCCCAGTTGGTCATGCATTTGCTGATGTGTAACAGAGGCTGAATGGGGCATGATTTCTCAACATGGCCTATGGAATATATCTCAATGGAAACACATGGAGGATTTTCTTTTAAAGATTTGTGTAATATACTGTAAACCATTTGATTAGACTGAACAAGATATTGCAAATCCAACCTTTATTAATGCGAAGAAATGCGCCTAACTGATTCCTTGTGCAGCCATGCATGTATTGTTCGTGTCATGAGTCCTTTGACCAATTAAGAAGCATGTGTTTGTGTAATGGAAATGTTCATGAGAAGTTTCACCAATCAAACACGCCATCAATCTGAAAATCTTTTTCTTTCTACCGCTGTCATCCCAGATATATTTCAGCTTAATCATTTATTACATTGACAAGGAGTTGGTCCACTTTGCTATAATATTTCAGTGTCCGTAACCTTTCAACAGATTGGACAAACTTAACGTTTAGAAAAGTTTGGATCTAGGATGGTCAGCAAGTAACTTAATTCATTGGGTGAGAAGGTGAGGGAAGATAATACCTTGTACTTTGTTGCAAGCTAGAGTTCTACTGGAAACAGTGTGTTTTGTATTAGTGTCCCTACTAGCTTGCACTGACAGAAGTTCTTATTCATGATTGAAACTGACAGACTTGCATGTAAAGTTAGTCATATGAGTAATAAATCCAGTCCTCTGTTTACTGGTCGTTCTGAGAACATTATTTTTTATTTTGAAAGGCACTCCAGCCTGCATGGACTTGCAGCTTTGAAGTACCTATCAGACATGCACTTTCTGCTGGAAACAAACCAGCTTCCCATGTTTCTTGATTTTAAAAGTGATGATGGCAATTTAAAAAATACACTTTGCTTTCTTGGAAGTTAATTGTCCTCATTTCTTTTGAATGTATTCTGTCTGCACGAAAGTGCGCTAGATCAGAGAACATGAAGTCAGTCCAGTACCACAGGCCAACACTGAATGTTTAGAACACTTCCTCGGGATCGATAAGAATCAGTTGTAACAAAATGATTGTTTTAAGCCGTCAAAGCCATCCTTGCTCGTCTTTTGATTAGGATTGAAGTGTCCTTTGCATTGTCCCCTATATCCTTACAGTCAGCAGTTCAACAGTACAGTTGGAAATAATCGCCAATGGAATACACCAGGATGGTCTCAACGTGCAGATGTGCATCAATTGTTGGCTACAGTAGACATTTTACGATGCATATTTTAAGTGGTTCGTGTATTTAGTCATACAGTTGGGGCTGTCGGAGCGAAATAATCAGGACAAAAGGTGCAACTTGAGATGGTTTATGGTGTCTGAATTCGAACATCAGCACATCTGTCAATCAGTAACTGTATGGTGTACTTTGGAGGTACATTATCATAAAGTTTGTCAATCAAAGCTATGAAAATGTATGACTTGTGAAGAAAAACCTGCGATGAAAGAGTATGTACTTTCTTGTGTGTTTGTCAACTTTCAGGGTTTCAGTGACAGTCATAAGCCACTTGTGTCTTTGATTTGTCATATATTCTGTAACCAGCTGGCTGTTAAGAATTAGTGATTCCCAATATTTCACTTTGAAATATTTGTCAGTCCTAGAACAGTGTACCCAAATGCCAGAAATATACTGGGATCCTTGCTTCTTTGGTGTCAAAAGATTCTATTAAATTTTTATTGATCTTCTGTGGTCGTCCCCTGCAGTATCTTCAGTCTATTTAAAAAAATATATATCAACTTGCAATACAAGAAAAAAATAAGGTAATAAATGTTGCACCCACTTTTCACAGAGAGGTAATTGGACTCTAAACTACTGTGACCAAGTGGATAAGGTGCTTGGCATTCAAAGCAATGGTGCTCATGGTATGGCTTTTTCATCCCAGTGCATTTATATTCCCCCACCTGAACTGACCTGGGTAAAGAAGCCAAAATTGATCTAAAGTTATTGAGTTGTCACCTGAATCTGTTTTAGCACGCTTGGCAACGACACAAGTGTGGCTTAAACTGTATACTAAAGTGAGACTTAAAGAATAAAACTTCACATCAGCCGTAGCTCTCACGAATCACTCTGCTTTTCCCAAAGTGGTAAAACTTCGCAGAATTTGCTCAGTTTGAGAGCTATCATTCGATTTCACGGTTTCCAAGGAGAGCAGACGACGTCAAGTAATAGACATAGGACTTGAAAAGCAATGATTTCTGGAACTTTACGTCGTCTTTTAGACGTGTATGAAGGTAGCAACCACTCAAAACAGCCAATGACACGTTTAATGGTCAGAATTTGCCATTGTTGTTTGCATGTATGTCACGTGCGCTGCGGATACTATGGCGGGAAGGTATAGCTGCGGATACTGTGACGGGGACGCACAACCACGGATCTGCTAATTTAAAGAGTGGCAGAGGGGAATTAAACTGTGATTCCCACATCTAAATATGAGGGCAAGTATCTGTCGCCCATGGGTTAGGAATTCATAATTATTTGTACATCACCATTCCCAGCAAACAAAGTATCTGGGACTCAGATGGGCACCAGATGGGTAACTGTGAAGTAGTATATGGGACACAGATGGGCCCCCCATCATCAAACCCACATGGAACCCAGATTGCCCACATGGCACTCAGCTGTCGTTTGCATCTTGGGCCCCATCTGGACAATGTTGTTTAGGCCTTTATGTGTTACACAATACATGCTCGGACAATCTGTACAGTAGCTATAATTCTCAATAAAAAAGTTTGGGTAGTATTTTTTTCTTGCATGGTACGAACTTAGACAAGCAAAACGAACGGTTGCCGTGTGCATAAGCAATCATCTGAGAACTTGAAGGCTTGTGTAAGTAGATGATTGAAAAGGTAAGTTAAGCTCAATTGGTATGCATGCAAAAGTATTGCAATAAAGTTAATGTGGATCACAACCTATTTAATTATTTACCAACAACAACATTGATATTTGAATGAAACCTATATGGACACATTTCAGATGCATAAAACTCCTACAATTTGTACGATTGTTTAAGCCCTACGACTTTGGTCATGGAAAACTAAGACCTGGAAAAGTAAGACCTAAGACCTGAAAAGCTAAACCTATAAAATCATCATAAATCAGAATAACATCCTTTGCATATAGACAAGTATAGTTTTCCACTTTTCTTCTTTAGATTTTGCTGAAAAAACAAGGATCTTAATTCTTTCCCAAATCTTCAAAAACCAAGGCTACCGAATGAAATGTACAATAACAAAGTGTTTTCAGAAACTTTATCTCATAATAATATTTCTCTTATCGTAATGCCCCTCCCCCAACCCTTACAACCATATCCAAAGCATCATTTACACTTTACATGTTAGGACTACTTCAAATATAGATTATGATGAAAAATCCCATGTTTGATGTCATTAAAGGTTTTTAATTGCTAGAGTATATTTTTTTCCATCCTTCTTCTATATGTTACGTAACGACAAACCTTCCTGGGGATAAACAAACGATCAGTATAGGCCTATATACATGGCTGGCGTGTGTAGATGGAATGACGGAGATGCAATTTTTAAATTTAGCATCTCACCCTCCTTGAAGGAGGGTGCTTCACCACATCATTGTGATGTCACCTTTAAGAGGTTCTATAGAGTCTAATGAACTGTCAATGTGAAAGAGATCGGATACAGCCCACAACCTGATTCTTAAAAGGAATAGCTGGGCGTTTGTCTCACAGAGAAAAAAAAATATATTTTCTGCTCCAGTATTCGTGGACACAGAATTATAGATTATTCAAAACAAGGAAGGATGATAGCATTGTTTCAAGATATAAGTTTAATTCCCACAGATAAATATTCAATGCCGCAGTTATTATTTGTTGCTTAAGAAACTTGTTCACCCACACTTTCAAAAATTTCAAATGACTCATCTTCCGTGACTCACCTTACACATAATGTTTTGAAGAGATGAAGCGTTTGTAGATGGTTATTGGTAAGTGGCTTAACAATGGTTAAACTTGTTTTCATTGTTCACACCCTATTTGCCTGTACTGGAACCTCGAGTCTTGTAAAGGATAGATACATCGGTGTAGAAAGAAATATGAAAGTGTGTGTGTGAGAGGGGTGGCATACTGTAAATTTTCGGACTGTGCATCTCAGTCCATTCGATAGGCCAAAGGATTCCTTTATGGCTTTTTTCTATCAACAACTGAAAAGCCTTTTACAGAAATCAACACGAACAATGATATGCTGTAACTCATGTTAACATGTGAAACTAGTACATTGACAATCAAGAAATCCTCTTTTTTTTCAACCATGGTACACATTTGAGTTGCCTCTCGGGAGACTGTCAGGCTATATGTCACAGTCATCTGTTACTATTGTCATACTTTATCCCATGTTAAAACCCTAGAGTTAACGATCTCAGAGATTTGTATTTTCAGTAAAAGCCGGCATTTTCCAACTTCTAGATAAGGATTGTATAATATTTTGAGAAGTCTGTTGTCACATCTTGTCATCACTGAAATGTAATCAGATGGATCATTCCATTTCCCCCTCTGCCCCCTCCTTGTCAAAAAAAAGTAGATGTTTAAAGCAGATAAATGTAGCTAAATAGAATGTGGTCTCATTTTTTATCAGACTATTGAAGGACCATTTCTTTTGGACACCCTCTTCAAACAATCACTTCGCTGATCACTTAAGGTAGCTTCTTCCATTTATTAGCAACTCAGTTATTTGGCAGCAATTCCTGTCAAGATTAACAAAGTACAATTGTTTTAGCCAACATTGCTTTAACTCGGGAGGCTTAGGACTAAGCAAAGAAGATATTTTCTAGGTTGCCTTTGCAGACGTCTAATGACACTTTGGTCTCAGGAACTTTCTACCCACTTATGAACTTCCTTGGTTAAGAGATATATTTCATCCTTCATTATGACAGTTTTCAGATGTGTTTTATACATATTCTTGTGTTCTGTTGTTCTTTTGATATGTTCCCTTCTCCACTGGTTGCTTTTGTTTGAAGTGTTTGTGTGTGTTTGGACCAAAAGGAGATATTGACATGGAATCACAAAGTCATTGGACTAAATTTCTTAGCTTGTGTGTTGTGCGTCGTATTTGTTTCTGTGGTTGTGCGCGCGTACACACCTACCGTACCTAGCGCCTTTCATTGTCATTGCTTGTCATAGTATCCTTGTATTCTCAGTATCTGCGTTATACTGCCCGGCTCTTAATGGCTACTAACTTCAGGGATGTGTTTTCCGAACGCGCAGACGACATGTGTACTAACCAAAGAACAAGATAAAACTTTGGTACTAACAGTTAATTATGAACAAGCACTGTAGAGTATACAACTACAACTGACTCTCGGCACAACAGCAGGGTTTGATACCACTCGTGTGAGATATGTTTTACATAAGTTGGTCCCTAAAAAATTAAGAGACGGTAAAACAAACATTCTAAAGCAGGGACCGGACATTTCAAGTATTTAGGTAAGTGCTGAATACATTTTGATCGTAGGCTAACCGACGTAAGTATTGTTAGGCCCACTGCAGTGATCGATACGTTTCCAGTAATATAGCAGTTAGCACACCAATCATAGACTTAATTTTGACCAGAGTATAGTGTTAACTTTGGCAAGTAAGACCTAGACCTGGCACTTAACATCATGCTGGCCCTGTTACTGTTAGTGTAAAACAGCAACTGTACTAGCGAATGTTTAAGAATTCTCTTAGCAATATTTCACATAGGCTGGGCCTTTGTACGTGCTAAGGCACGGGATTGCGTGAATCCCACATGTCTCCTGAATCTGGCACAAAGGTAGATGCTACAGTATGTGGGGAAGTCCTGCATACTTTTCCACAGTTCATGTCGTAGCTACAGAAATAAGTACACACAATCAATCTTTAGAATCTTTAGCACAGTGACTATACTTCCTCCTTGATAATGAAACCATGCCCAAATTTCTTTTTCAGAAATTCGAGGAGGCCGCTCAAATTTAGAATCCGTGACCACAATCACACAAATAGAAACCGATATATATGCCAGAATGAGCACTCGCACAAGCAATATGCACATACAGTATTTTTAGGCTTAGTGTCTACATTATAGTGTTAGCATATGACAGGGTTAGCGGTTCGGATCTTGGCCCAGACCGTTTTTTCTTCATTGTTATTTAGGAGTAGCCTATAGTCAGTTGCAGAATACCCTGACAGATGGAGGCTATGCCAGAAAAGTGTAAATTATGTATGTTTGTCAGGTATGTAAATTTACTATGTAATAGTACACAGCTAGACTGTAAGAATGATATTGTTTTTGGTACAGATCAAAGGTCATTTGGGGTCACCATAGGTCCAATGGTGAAACCTTAGAAACTGCTTGTTTGCACAAAATCTCAAGAAGCGTAACTTGTAAGGGTTTCATTCATAAAATCTATGCAACATACTGATTAGATGATTCCTATTGATTTTGGTGGAGGTCAAAGGTGGTTTGAGGTCACCAGAGTTAAAAGTCTGAAATGCTTTCAGGCAAGATACTACAAGAAGTAAATGTTGCAATGCTGAAACTTCAGTCTAGAAGTAATAAAAAGTTCTTATCTCTGTCATTGTTACTATATGAGAGTCAAAGGTCATTTGAAGTCAGTATATATAGTTTGAAAGTATGGTAGGCATGTTATCTAATGAAGAGAATGTTCCTGCATTTTCAAATTCTGTGTGTAAATTGTCCTTGTGAGCAAGAGAAACCTATGGTTTTTTTAGGGAGGTCAAAGGTCATTTGAGGTCACTGCTGGTGAAAGTCTGAATACCTTTTAGGCAAGATTTTTCAAGAAGTGAATGTTGCTGGAACTTCAAACTGATAACATTAATTGGCAGCTATCAATGATGAAATATAATCTCTATCATTTTGTCAGAGGTCACTTTTAAAGTCAGCAGAGGTCATAGTTTGAAAATCTTGTGAACATGGTACTGTACAGTGTCAGAGGAAGAGACAATTATGAGAACTTATAACTCCGCATGTTTGGTTTTTCCAAACATGATCAGATAATCCCTATTGCTTGTAATGGAGGTCAAGGTCAAATGATCTTTGTAAGAATTGTCAGCTCTGCAATGCAGTATGCTGGAAAGTATCTTCATGAATACATGTTAGTGCCAAAGAATCACAAAGTCCATTCACATTCAGCATTTTATATATCTTTTGGCCTTAGCTTCAGAATAGTACTGTACATCCAAAATGATACTGTATGTGATGATTAAAATTAATTGGAATCAATACGTTTGGACTTGTACAGGTAGGTACTTAAACAATTAAATCCCTAACATCCGTCTCAATTTATAGTGCACAGCGAAATGGGTTTGCACTGCAAAACACTTGCTGCTTGTTTGACAGTCACTGCCTGCCTAAATTGATTCATCTGGAAGGTAATAAACATAATAGTTCATTTAACTGTATGGAGTCTGGTGAGTGCTTGCCATCAGAAATCCATTCGGTTTCAGCTTAAGACATTAATGGCCCTTAGGAGGAAACCCAACAAGAGCATTTAGTGTAAGTACCACCAGCAAATATTAGGCAGTTCAGTCATACAACAGCTCAAGTACCACCAGCTAGAATTAGGCAATCTACCATACATACATGTGTATGATGCGTGAATTGTGAAATGTTTGTTCCTCCTCTTTTCGCACAAAACCCTCCAAAAATTATTCACAGAGGAGATTCCCTAAATAACTGCAAACACTGCATTGTGCAGTGAGCCTAATTTATGTCTATTATTAGAAAATGAATAGATATTATTCAGAACTTTGCATTATTTAATGAACCTGAACTATGGATGGATATTAAAGATTTCGTAGTGATCGGCCAAGATTGTTGGTTGATGCTGCAAGCCATGTTTATTACATTGATAGTTTATGTTCACAGGATAAATCTGGATCATAGAGTCAATGGAAAACGGCCTGGATTACGTCAACAGTACACGCCATACAGTAACACATAAGTAAAAAAAAAAAAAACCTGAGATGATTGCAACAAATTGCTGATCCTGCACTCTACCAGAGTGAAACAAATTCCTTGAAAGCTTAAAACAAAATAGTATATTTGACTGATCGGACACATAATCCAATATTAATCGATGAGCCATTTGACCTGTTTTCCCAAACTTGATGCTGTTGCCACATACTATTAGGTGGCTTTGCATAAAGGTAACACAAATGTCCACAGAAAATAACAACTGAGGATATTGTCTCCAGAAAGACTTCAATTTTGACCCCCCAAAAATTGAAACATTTTCAGCTTGATAAGTTAGTTTTTTCTGTAACATCTCTCAGCAAACAGATTTGTGTGAGAAGTTTTTTTTTTTCATTTATTTTTTTTTTGTAGTTTTTGTGAGGTAAAAAATACATACTTGGCCTGTCATGCAGTAACTGTGGATTTTGGACTTCCTTTTTATTTAAACTTCTTCAAATTTTAAAGGTAGGCTTCTCATTACAGTACTCCATGTAGCTCTGTTGTAGCCTTTCACATGTTATAGACTGCTTCATATCTAACCACTTGAACAGTATCTTACTTAACACTGCCTTTAGGGCAAATAGTTTACAATTTTAGGGAACTGTATACTGTAGCCTTCACTCATTGCCCATTCATGTATAGTTCAGAGTGCTGTTCCTCCCTCTCTTCCAAATGGGTTGGCCAAGGGGGTTACCAAGTTAGCTATCAGCACTAGTTGGTATCAGCTCTAAAAAGCACCCAGCTACTGTATTGAATTAATGAGATTATTAATTGTACTCACAAATTGCAAAGGAGCAATTGTTTGTTGTCTACTAATCTTCGTTTACCAGGTTGGTAGTGCCACACTCTCGTGATTGATGTTATAATGTAGCAAGTACTCTAAACGAATGCATCACTTGGCAGCCCAGCCATATTTACATGGAGCTCAGTAAAGTAAATCTTTACAGGCAGAGAAGCTGGTAGTTGAATCTCACATTTCTATGGCTTTCATACTTGGACCATTTGTAATGCCATAGAGTCAACGTACTTAAGTTTTAATATCTGGATTAGTATAGCGTCAAGCCTACACTCATTACTCTTGTCATGAGCAGAGATAGCCCAGTTCTTCTTGATGCAAGAGCCCAGGAGGTGATATAGATATTCTGACTAGATTTTCAAGAGAAATCAGAAATGACAGTGTTTGTGCATTATTTATCATTTCTCATTAAGGCTTGTATCTACTGTAAAAGCATTATGTCGATACAGTATCTCTTCCATATAGGTATTCTTGTAACATCAGACTGTCACAAACCAAGCAAGTGGTGGTTCTTATAATTTTGGTGAATACAGTTCCTTTGTGGCAAGCCATATATTGAATAAGATTGCACAACAAGAATCAAAAGGTAGGAATTTGTGGAGACTTTCAAAGGAGAAGGTAGTGCAACTATAACGACATCTTACGAAATTCCATGCATAAAGCAAATATTTCCTCAGATTATTTGTCTGCACTGCATGTTGCTGAAATTTTTTAAAAAGTCAAATTCTTTCTTGGGTTACAGAAATATTTTGTGACTGATCCACACCACACATTTTTTCTTTACCCTGGAGTGTAAACATGACTGCATTTAACCTTTAGCCAAAGCTCATCATAAATAAAGAGGGTTCTAAATTTCAGTGTCTGCCTTCTGTAGTCTTCTGCCTCCCTGTTCTTCTATCATATACAACTGCATGGCTGATGAAAACCATAAACTTTTATTAGTAAAATGGCCAGTACTGTACATGACCTCTGGGGTCCAGAGTTCAAACCTTTTTGATACCTGGATGCCATGCATTTATCCTCTGTACATATTTCATTTCTGATCACTAGTTTATGTACAGTATGAGTCTGTGGTGATAGTGACTCCTAATATGACATTCAATACTTTGAATCTCTGGTAGACATATTTTGGTTTGCCTTGAGGAAAGTCCACAGCTTACAAACTTTGAGCATACCTTTATTTTGTAATATTCACCATTTGCATTAAATTCTCTTCCATCTGCAGTAGAGAGAAATTGTTTGACTTTTTCCTCACCTCAAACTCTGTCATTGTCAGCACATTAGTTGCATGTGCTTACAATTACTATACATGTGCTTGGGTTCATATACTGTAATTAGTATTGGTGAAGCATACAGTACCTGTAGTCAAGGATGTAGCTATGGTGGTCGGCAGTGGTCGGCTCTAGCCGGCACTCGCAATTGCCGAC
>VJOZ01023648.1:0-12302 GCA_009801055.1 Stichopus horrens | reverse complement strand
GGTGGGGGGGGGGTCAAGTTACAGTTAGTAATATGGGAATACAATATCCCTCTACTACAGTGGGACACCCAGGATATTATACTCCGTTATGGCAATTAGGAAAGTCTAAGCGGAGAGCCACTTATGAGTGAATACAATGAGATGGCGGTTTCAAGGTTCTGCAAGTTGTGGCTCATAACAAGGACATATCTAATTCTCTTACTTAAATTTGCCTGATTGGATTCCCCATCTTTACCAGATCCACCACCCCCCTTCTTGTGCGCTTATGTCCCCACCTGACTCTGGAGGTCTTTTTGAAAATCAGTGATATCCTACAATGAGAGAGGAACTATAATGGGTTGAGTTAATGACGTCAATTGCCCACTTCATTTCAAAATGTTTGAAGGTGATATATCTTCGACGGTAAACATCTATTTATCATTTATTTGTTTAAAAAAACAAAGTTGGGTTTGCAGATCGCGGAATGGATATGATCCATGCCCATCTGCAATTCAAACGGGCCAAATACCTCTCATTGCATTAGGCCCAAAATTCGGTATTGTTCGACCTATCATGCCCATTGATTATGCCTACGGTCTCGTGAAACATTGAATTTCATCCGAAATGGAATGTAAAACAGACTTGTTACCGACGTTCAAGCAGTATCAGTATTTACGATATACATTGGATTGAAATAGTGTGTTTATATCATCAACTGGATGTGGTACGGAGGTGTAATGAAATACCAACACTCGTTTGTGTCTTTATGGAGACGACTGCCCATACAGGTTGCGATAATCCGCTCCTAGGTCTCAAACCTACTCTAACAAGCACTACATGCCTCATAATAGTATCTACGTCGCTGTTAAAACCATTTGGGCCGCTATTCAACATAAAGCTTTCAAAACTCAGGGCGAGAAATATCATAAACTTTTTATCGAATAATCTATCAAATATATCCTTTTGCTAGCAGCCTGTTTAACTTCGTCTTTCGTGTCGTTAAAATCCTCTCACTTTAAACACAACTTGGCAACATCCATTCAGTTTACCGATTTCCACAACAGTATCCTTCCTGTAACGAGGACTGACTCACTCTTAAATCTTGCAGATTTAAAGAAAACCTTTACACTACTTTCACTATACGTTCTTACTTTAAGTATTTCTTAAAGGTTGGACTTGACTGTGGGCACTTTTTAACGGTCTGGAGATGTAGAGATCTCACAATTTTAAACTGTTTCTTTTATATGTATGTGTGGGTGGTTGATTTTTTTTTTCACCATGGCCTAGGGTGGAATGTAAACACTGGCTACATGAAATAACTCTGTAGATACTCTACAGTAAACAAAAAACTCGGAAAACATGATTAGTTCACTCAAGAGCGAAATAAAATAATGAACATGAAATCCCTCATGACGTGTGAAATGTAGGACACTGTAGCGCAGCGGAAAATACTGCCATGTTCGACAGGAATGTCGGCAATTGTCCTTCACTTGACTTTCACAATGGTATGAAAAACAATGCTGTTTAGTCACTAAGATTGCGTAATCATTGTACTCATTAACAAAAATTTAAAATAAACTGTTATAAGAGCTCACAGTATCCCATATTAGACCAACATAATTGTTCTATTAAGATGTATTACACTACGGGGTGATTTGTGATGTATAAGTCATGCCATTCTCCTCCTTATATTATTATGTAGTGTTTTTATGAATACCTTTTATTTAACATTTCACCAAATGTCATAGGTAATTGGTGTTACCTAATCATTGTGCTTTTTTTAGGGAAATTTGCACAGCTGTAAGAAATTTCTACAAACTTTTTGTCATAATGGGTCATGACTCACGCTGAATATGTATCTCTTCATGTCCTAAAACATACTTAAAAGCAGTGTCAATCAACACTACAAGCTACATTTTTGGCTAGGGGTAAGCGAAATTCTCAATTGGTTCTTCTCTTTGACTGACAGCAAATTTGAAAGATGCAGAGTAGCTCATATTACACAGGATACACAAGGGCCCAGTGTTTTGATTACACATATGGAGGAGTTTTAGACAAGCTGTTGGAGGTACTCGGTATACTGGTTCGAAAAACTAGCTCTGTCTCGTAAGATGAGTGAGTGCCTTTAAATATCGACACAAAAAGGCATTGATATAATGAATGAGAAAAGACAGAATGCACCCATAGGAGACAAATCGCAAAACAAAGAAGAGAGAAAGAAAGGAAAACAAAGGGGGCGGGGAGAGAATCATGAAAATATAATCTGAATCATCCAACCCCAGCATTGCTGATGCTGACGTACTTCTTACGAAAGACTATTAACACATGCGTAACGAACCCCAAAGTGTGATTCTAATATTTAAACAGAAAACAAACTTAATAAAACATTTTGATATTTTTTTATTACCGTCGTCTGCTTAAAAAAAAGTCGAAACAAAATATACGCCTAACATCAAAGAAGACAACATACAGGTAGCATGGACAGATGGACAGAAACTCGAAAACTTGTTACATATTCTCACTTTAAATGTCTTATTTCCTGGTTAAGTTAATGTGAATAATTTTGAGCAGAAGCAATTTTTCTTTTACGCCAAGATTAAGATGGAACTCAGCTCGATATGTTTGCAAAGATTCAGTCATCCCGAAGAGAAGATTGAATAGCCGGTTATAATCCACACCAAGTCGGCAAAGCTCTCTCAGAATCTGACGTCATCAGACTTTGGACTGATGTTATGTTACACCAACCGGTAATTGCTAACCTCATATGATCGTTATTGTACCCACCTGATCCGTTTAATGCTAACTTGATCAATAATGAGTCAATCAGATGTTTATTGGACCGATCTGATCGTTACAGAATCCATCTGATTGTTTCTGAATCCCTCTGATTGTTTCTGAATCCATCTGATTGTTACTGAATCCATCTGATTGTTACTGAATAAATCTGATTGTTACTGAGTCTATCATACACATGCAAACAACAACTGAACGTGTCACAACTTCTGTACGTGTCTTGCACATGTTTACTTATTTACCTTCTTGATTGAGCTTATAAAAGATACTCTTAACATAATTTAAATGAAGGGGTGACTTTTCATTGGGAAAGTGTGTTAACTTAAAAATCCAAGTTCTAGTGGCGTAATTTTAGGTAGTAGTGGAGTAAAATGAAAGTAGTAGCGATGTGAAATGAAACCAAAGCCTTATAAAACGAATTACAAGCTATGTAAAATGAAGTGCATGGTAGCGATGTAAATGAATATGAAATGTCAACCGTTGCAAATCACGCCATCACTACTTTAAAACACCCGACCAGTTGAAATTACGCTGCTAAATAGTGCTTCATTTTACATCGCTACTACATCATTTGATATGGCTACTAAGGAGCAACGTTTATGGAGAAGTTTAACCATAGCTAACAGCAGATGCAAATATTTAAAACGTAATTTCCATGATGGAAGAGAAATTCAGAGACCTCCCTAATGCTGATTGCGTCAATTAAACCCCGAATAATATACTGAGAAAAACTTACACTTTTCCAAATGTCTGTGTTTATAGACGGTAATAGTGATCAAATTTTCTTACTTTCCTCCTTTTTTTTGCGCAAAGTCGCTAGATTAACTTTTGTTAATATTACCCACGCACAGTTTGGTGATTGTTGGTAAACCCTTGTATACAGATAGCTGTGAGTCGTCGCTATAGCAACGGACACATTCCAGTGGTAAGGGGTTATGGATGTAATTGGACGGGATACGCGGGTCTCATCCTGCCATACTCTTTTTCCTTGTAGTGACGCAGGACTTTGCGATCATTCCTATCATATACACTGCGTACCGCGAACCCTCATAATCCCCTTCAAAACCTATTTATAGTCTTTTCTTAAAGTTAACCAATTGCATTTGGAATTACCCATTGACGTCACCTTTTGAGCAAGTTTTGTTTTTATTCTTCTCGAATAATTCATAAAACTCTTTATATTTATCTAAACGTGTTATCTCTTGATGGACCGTTTCCTACCCCTGCAGGGTTCAGTTATTCATGATTACAAATACGAATAAAACTGAAATTTCTCACGCATAGGATCGATTTCAGGTCAGTATCCCTCATCCTGTAATTGAACAAAAACAGAAATAATCGTTCTGATTGGTTTATTTTGCCGAATCTATTTTAGTGTACCATGGACGTTATGAAGAATTTCTTATTTTTAATGGCTCGAGTAAAGAGTTACAATACCACAATACGTCTAACAGTGTAGTCTACGTTAAAAGTAGAGTATTTAGGATTGCTGTAATATAGCGAAGGTACCGATTAATTGCAGTTAGTGTGGGGGGGGGGGGGTTAAAGGGGATCCCCATCCCTGTTGAGACAATTTGCTTTGAGCAGTTCAGACGAGGACTCAGATGAAAAATGGAGGTACTTTTTCATCTATTTTGAGTATTTCATTTTTACTGTAGGAAAATCACGTCCTCGTGAAGAAAATTAGACAATTTTCGTGAGGTTTGTGTCACCATTTATCATTTTGAGTGATTTCCTTACAGTTTTGATTAGATCCAAACTTTGATGGCAGACCCATCGACAAGATTTACGAGGAGTCTCTGGGATTCCTGAATTTATCTTCCAGAAGGCGTTATGTAAACTGATGTACAATCTGTTCCTAGACGGACACGTAATTCAACAACCGAGTTGAAATATCATATTGTCTCTGAGAAGTGTGAACATTAATAAACTTTATCGATCAACGTTAGGTAACATTACACCGGTGAACGGTAGGCCCACTGAAAGGTCAATGCTGCCTTTTCTTGAACTCACACTTCATGCATGCTGTCTTTCTTCCGTTTTCCCTTCTCGTTCATTTCGTTTTTCCTGATTTTTCAAAATTTGTCGGTTCGAATTAAGAGACTCTTTCTAGCTGCGTTTTTCCCTAATCATAGATATTAATCACTGATATTAATCAACGTTATCAATAGCTCCCCGGCTCTCAATTTCACGTGAACTGCAATACTGTTATTGGCTCCACGATAGATAAATTCGTCCTATATCATCTGCATCTCCAGAAGTCCAACTCAGTCTGTCAAGCATGCTTTGAATATACAAGTTTGACTAACATATGACGAAATATTCGAAATCTTCGAGGCAAGTGCCCAGTAAAGAGGGAAAAAGAACCCGTCTAAACAAAGATCTATCCATTCTCTTGGTATAGGCACATCTATAAGCCATAAATTATTAGAAATGATGGATAGCAATTAATGACAGCAATCTTTTTAATTTGTTGCTATACTAAAATACAAATCATTTAACTTCCCACAATTCTGATACGAGACTGATATTTTGTCAACGTGCCTCATCACAAATAAAGAAGTGTAACGAGACTAAACATTTTTCTGAATTTATCGTAGCTAAAGGATACTTCAGGTAATTATAGTTATCCGTTCTTACATTTTGGATGCTGTACTTATTTTTCGCCAATTGCAATCTTTGCAGTTTGATTTCTCTGGCGGGGTATTCTCATAGCGAAAAAATCTTCACCAAATTAAAACACAGGACCGAATTAATATTTTAAAATGTATCCTTCATCGTCCTTGTCTGCTTATACGGAATGCCAGAATTGAAGTAAAATTCTCCTTGCAACATTGACATAACTGTTCGACTTTTGCATGATCGAGAGTGTCAACATTTACATACCTGAAAAAGTTATTGACAAAACCTCGTTGCATTTTACTACAACAAGGCACGGCGTATAGATAGTTTTGGCCAGTTTAATTTGATCTTAATTATAAATTTTCAATTGTCACTGAAGTGTGCCATATACCTCTGTTGTTCGAAACTCGGGCAAAAAAAAAAATGTATACCCATACCGATTCTACGTATCCAATATGTACATGCGTATTTTATTATTATTATTATTATTCTTGTAACCAGAAAGTTTGTTCTTCACAAGTCTATTAGAAATTGTAAATTACAAGCATCAGACAAAGCCTCCTTGAAAGTATCAAACAAGCCATTGATGTAAAAAGAGATTGAATACAGCAAGAAAGCATTCTGACAGTCATTAAGAAAAACAACACGTTTCTATAATTACCTGTAGATGAAGCTGTAAATTGTTCCCTTGTTGCCAATGAGATCTTGAAATAAGTGACTCATTCTATTCATTATTTACTAACAAATTTACCTTGACGCCAGTTGCACGCGATGCAATTCTTCCACGATATTACTCACATGATCAGACCGACATAACAAATGTATCTTTCATTAAGTCAGTTCTGTTTATTATCGGTACGTTTCTGTCTTCAAACTGTCATCTCAGTAACACACATACGTAATTACAATACCAATATGATATGATTTTCCAATAACATATTCTTTATTAACAAACACATCTTTACTATATAAATTTAGTCTGTTTTATTCCAATGAAAAATATGCATATGATTTCATAGTTTGTGCTGGAGTATGCAAAATGTATTCCTCCAATTATCACTTTTTATATGTAGTATACCTTAATAACATTCTGAAGCAATATCCCTTTAAAGGTAACTGTGTTGGCAATAACATAAAATACGATTTCAAGGGGAAAAAAATAAGTGACTACTTGTTTGTGACGCCGGGTTTGCAGACTTTACTAACAAAAAGTGACATTTTATTATCTCTGCAGAGCGACTACAGGGATTACCCTCTAGTGGGTTACCCTCTCGTGAAATGACATGACTAGTTTTTATCATTAAATCAAATATTACTTCAGCCAAATCACGATATAAATCTAATATATTTCCTCTCAAAGAGTGCAAAACATGTCAATTTTTCTACTGATTTGGAAATGCAGTCTTTCTTTCTACTTAAAAATGTTACGGACTATTATTACTCCGATCCTGCTGTTGTTCTTAATATATTATTAATATTATTATCATATTATTAATATACAAAGAAGAAAAGAGAAGAAAGTAACGATCATCAGTCAATCGTATGAACAAATATCAGTCACAAGAGGTACACTTCTATTTTTGTTTTTATTTCAAATTGTAAAATTATCTTCTGTTTATTGACAAATTTTGTCCTGTGAAAACAAGTTTAAACAAACCTTGAATATTTTCAACATCCTTTGAATTGAGCAAAAACCGTAGCAGAACACACATGATCCACATAAAAATAGCACATCGTTAAAATACACATCCATCATAGAAATTCTAACTTTTTTACGAAAATATAAAAAAAAACTGGTGCACGGATACGCTGATAATTAAAGCCGGCACATTATATAGACTACACTTAACTCCGTGTGTAAATAAACCTTGAACAGCAGTGTGGAAATGCAATCAATCTAAATGGATGATGTGAAAGTTGGAGTACATTTTGTCTCCTCATACGAACGTCGTCTTCCTCCCATAGATGACGAAAAGAAAATTATTATTTGAGAAGATAAATTAGTCCTCTCTCTGAATTAGCAAAGATGAATTCAGCCATAAATTTTCAGCAACAATTGCTATTTTTTTCTTTTCTATCTTGTTCTGGCGTACTTAGCCTGTGCAAGTTGAATGAATGTCGACTTTGAACTTTCATCGAAGACACAGACCGATGTAAGATGAAATAAGCTCTGATATTGTCTTTCTTAGATCTCAAAGAAGCTTTTTTTTTTTTTGTTCTTAATTATAATCTAACAATTATAAACATCCAGTAGAATCCTTACCGTATTTTATTCCTCGTACATGTTAATGTTGCATTATCTCATTTGTGAAAATTTCTCTGACAGTTGTTGTTAGGATCATAGGTAGGTCCCATTTTCATAATTATCATAATATGCAACCTGTATGTGTCCGCTTTTCATATCACCCTTCAAACTGCAATGTTGATTTTCAGCTGATTTATTCTGTAATCGATGACTTATATTGTTCCATCGCAGAATGAGGTTGCTATGGCCTAAAGCCTTCACAACGTTATAGGTCGTTAACTGTTTTATCCCGGCATGTTTTTTTTTCAATAAGAAGAATTAATTATCTGTGGTTAGTTCACATTCCTGTTCATGGCGACTTTCATTACAGTTTAGTCAAGTTGTCATCCGTATTATTTAAACACTAAAACAACTGCCAATTGTTCAGTGATAATTTAATAAGAATATTAACAGGACGTCGCATTGACTGCCATACTGGGGGAGTCGGTTGCCTGACTGACTACCACAGTTGGCATTACGACTGTGAAATTTGGTGTCGTGTCTCTCTGTTCCTGAATCTGCTGTCTGGGACAGCTGACTACGTGTGAGCGATAGCCATTCCTTTGGCGGCCGTCACATATCCCGCAACAATTACAGTAAGTAGCGATGAAGATTACCAGGACCGGTAGAAGCTGCAGAAAAACAATCAACAAGGCGATAAGTCCCAAGTAAAATGCATAAGTGAACGCCATGACACATATACTCACTGTTACAGAGAGCCAAGTAACGAAGACCACTCCAATAAAAACATACCGAAACACAGAAAAAAGATGAAATCGCTTTCGCAGAAAGCAATAGGGACAGGTAAGCTTCCCAACGCTATTGTCCTCGGTGTACTGTCTAAATCTTTCGGCTTGTGAACTCGTCGGTTTCGCCGAATGGTTCGGTTCACCGTTCTCCTTGATTGGCAGGGGCTTCCTCACATATCGATTACCCTCATACACTCCCAAATGGTTACCAGAAAAGCAGAGTTTCGAGGTTCCCGAGGAAGAAGCGTTTGCTCCATTGTCCCCAATAGAGGTTACCGTGGTTTCCGGAAACTCTGATATTTCGATCGAGGCCATCATGAACTTATAAAGAACAATTGTGCACAGTCGCTTGTTTATCAGTATTCCGTATACGAAGTAAACTGTTGTGTCGCATTGTTCATCTTCGTAAGATGAACATTTCTATATTTAAGAGTATATTTGTTCCCTCTCTACAAACTTTTGAAACTCCACCGATCACTCGAGTTTGTAAAGTGATCCTCCGTATGCTAGTTCGTCCATATCTTTGAAATATATCTGACTTTATACCACTCCGATGAGCTGGACATATTATCACAATCATATATGTCGCTTATCCAAACTAGACGTAACTGAAGAGGCTTGTTTGTTTCGCTTCTTATAGGACTCTATATTCTCGCAGGCAATGTCCCTTAACAAATTGGAAAAAGTCTATACCTGCGCACTTAACGGCGGCTAGTGAGTGCGCAGTAACCGTAATTAAGAAGAGAGATAAAAGTAGAGGCGGTCGACTTGAATAAAACTACAAGATATATGTTTAGAGACTACTCGTGACACTAACTGTATGGTCTATGGTTACACTGCCATGGAAATATTTGGTTCTTGTTGATTTTGTCTGAGTAAATTACCTTGTATCCATTATAAAGTGTGTCATGATGATTTAAAGCAGAGACTTGAGAATTTATTGAACACGTTTTTCGAGAATTTCTGAAAGAAAAAAAAAACAGTAAAAAAGTATGAAAGAATGATGTGAGTATAATATATTACCGTGTGTTGTAGATATACGGTCACATGCAGTGTAGGCCACACGACAGTGGTCACAGTGACGACATCATATTAGAGACATTCATAATATTAGTTCGTTGTATGTATGGTTAAATCGTCTGATGATTTTTCCATTAAAATGCACACCAAAGTTTCTCTTTGTATCTGCTGAATCTCCTCTCCTCAACACAGAGTTATCGAGATGTATAACAACGTGTATCATCATTACCAGTTAGAGGACAAAGTGAAATAAATTACTCTTGAAAGGTTCGTGGTCGCAAAACTATTCATGTCATATACTTGCGGAAGGTTCAGTATGAAAAATTATATTTTCATTCGTCGATTTTGAAAGCTTCAAACACTTGTAAGCCTATGAATAATAAACTGTGAGAGAGAGAGATAAATGAATGAAAAACATGTGCATTGCGACATGTTCTATATGTGGTAATAAGTCACATAGCTTTGGGTGGTTGTGAAGTAATCACAACAATGAGTTTGACCTCCCAGTCCGTGGTCTTCAGAAAACATAAAATCGGTCGTATGTAATGTTGTGCAATGGTGCAGCTCGTTGGGTGTGGGTAAAGCCCACATTCATTGACGTCATGTAACAACAAACAATGGCGCCCTCCTTGAGGCACGCAAACGAATAGCTTGTAAACAATGAAGCTCTGTTCTGTCCTGTTTCATTTCAACTTACACGCATAGTCAATGGTTCTGGGTGTAGAATGCGCGGAGCAAGAGGTTCAATCAACGTACGTGCGCATAAATCTCAGGGACTTCAACATTGATTTCCTAATATGACCTAGGTGGTGTCAACAGACAGAAAGTGATTTAAAGCTTTGAAACTCCAAAGGCACAAAGGGGTAGTCTTATGCGGTTTAAGTATGTAAGCTTTGAATATCATTTACTTGTAATAACATTACAACTTTTCGCTGTAACATGCCTTTAATACCTCCATGGAACTATTACGTAATAGTTCCATGATACCCTCTACGTATATTCCGATAATGATGAATTTCTAAAGTGATTAATCACATGAACGGTACATGATACTTCAATACAAGTCATATAGGCTTATATCTAAAAAGAAAAGTCCTGGTGTACTATGAAGTAATGTTTCTATTCTGGGTCAATTACATTGAAATCTTTTTAGTTTCCCAAAGTTCCTCTAGCAGTTTAACTTTGCTCTCAGCGAATGGTGTCATTTTCACAGATAGCTGTGGCGTAATTTATTGATGTAAGCAGTCTACTACAGGAAAAGTGTGGCACCAAGATTCAAGAAAATTCATGTTGGCTATCTCTACCTTATGACATGTAGGACGAGATCAACCGTGACTACTGCAGACTATCGGCTGGTAGAGGAATATACAATGTAGACTATCTGATCTCCTATATACCGTGTGTCGTATCACAGCCCAGAAAACTCTGACGTCATAAGTGGCGGGAATACTTACCATATTACTACTTCGTTACACTATACACGTCTCCAGAGGTTTCCCCCAGATCGATCTGCCACTTTCTTGTATGAAGAAAAAGAATATTAAAACAAGAGCAGTGAAATGATTGAGTTTTTGGTGAACGTGAGCGCTTTGGCCTACATTTACAACATCTAGTTCTCAATTTGAATGGCTGGCCGAACCTATTGAATGACACTTTATTTTAATAAATTATACGAAATGTGTCCACCTAAGGTAATAGATATACTCTATTATGATATACTGTGTTGTTAAGTAGGTCTCAAAAACAAAATAACATAATAAATTAAATTACAGTGGATCGATGTAGTTCAAAGATACCGTAAGATTTGACTTCCCGCTGCTTTGCCAATTACTACCTAAATATCGGTCAGTTAATGATACATGATATTGTTTAACACTGGCGTTACTCAGTAGATGAGCTGAGGCGTAAAACAGTGCATTCACGCAGAAGAAAATCTGTTTGAAATAGGGTTGGTGGGCGTGTTAGGGGGTGGGGACGGGGGTCCGTGAAGGAGTACGTATACGAAGTCAAATTGTAGATACTGAACCGGAGAGGAAGTTCCTTACATAGTGGGCGATGGACGCAATGGGCATGCCCCATTCCCTGGGAAATCATTTCATACTACAAAAAAAAGTGCTTGAAAATAGCTGCACTCAAGGCTTAACACACTTAAAAAGTATTGGATTCCAGTTAAGTAAAATGTATAAATACTTTTAGCTAAGCCAGTTTTAAACTGACTTGAATGAATTTACAATGTACTGGTTTGCTTAATTGAGAATCATTTTTACCAAGGCAATACACCTAGCAAGCAGAAAGGCTAGGACACATTTGAACTTCAACCGCATGCAAGATGAAGTGTTGAAACAAATTTAGCCACTAACTCGGACTAGATTCGACTCTAGTTAGGCCCATTTTGCTTGACTCGAGCCATCACTAAAATGACTTGACTCGTACTCGAGCCTGTAATGATTCGAGTCCGACTAGAGACTCGAATCAAAGCAACAGACTCGAGTCACTCAAGACTCGCTGGCGCGGCCCATGCAAACAAGATTAACATATTTTATCAAATCCACTATATAAGCATATGAATACGAACTACACTGAATCAAGTACTATAATGTTCATTTCATTACAGCACTATGCACAATAAAACAAATCCAGCCATGTGGGCAGCAAGTGACTCACCGTATATGTTATTAATGATATTGTGTCCACAAACCTATTTCAGTTGGTTAAATCTAAACTTGAAATATTATAGGACTAACGGCGTATGTAAATTTATGACATTTAATGAGTTGACACTCTGCAAGGCATCACCGAGTCTTAGGACTAATCTTTGCGTGCATATATGCTGTAGACAGTGAGACGACATATCT
>VJOZ01023638.1:0-10276 GCA_009801055.1 Stichopus horrens | reverse complement strand
AGAGTAATGAGATAATAATCATTGTACAAAAATGAAAATACCAGATGGGTTGAAATGATAGAGGAATCATAATAAATTATTCATCCTGTTTCATTGTTTCGTAGTGAAATATTTTCCACTTATATTTAAAAAAATGAAATGACGTACTTTTTACAAGTGGTACTAATATACTTTAAAGTAGTAGAATTGACATACTTCATGACAGAATATTGGTTCACAATGGCGATAGCATGACATGTGGCATAGACAACAAACACTTTGGAAGGATTTCTCCATTTTTGATTCAGCATTAGAGTTAGAAAAAATACAGGAACATTGTTTTCAAAATCTATGACATCACTAATATCCAAGGTTTTGATCCACTGCTCGGGGAGGTGCACTGCCAATGCGTCCTGTATAAAATAAATACGCCGACCATTCTGCTGCAAATTCCATCCCCTGGTCGCACACTTGTATGCTGCCTCTAAGCAACAGACGCACTTATGGACAATCAAAAAATTTAATTAATGATTTTATACCTTTATGAACACCTTGTTATCAACTGTGTTGTTAGTCTGCTTTGTCTTAGTTTTCAAAAAAGATCACACTTGAGTAGCCAGTTTCCTAGTCACACCAATTTCCCAGTTTCACCCCTTCCAACTTCATCAAATTATCATCCCTCCCACCTCTCGTCATTTTTTTCTCTTCTTTATTCTTCAAAACCATCCATCGCCTTCCCAAAATTTGTGGGGGGGCCTCTGCCCCTGCCCCACTGATGGCTATGCCACTGATATAAATACATTACATACATGCAATATTTCAAACTTATACAGCCAACTTCCTTTTTTAATAGTTGTTTTGCATTCATGTAAAGTATCATGAGCACTTTGGTGGATTTGGTGCATTATAAGCCTTTTTTTATCGCTGTCATTATTTTGGTCTCATCAGTCAACACCATACAAAAGCATGACTGGAACTACTAAACAGAACAGCAAACTAAGAAAAAGAGATATTAGGAACAATAAGATATGGGCTCTTATTGATGATGGGCCTTAATCACCTAGTGGATATGCAGATCAAGTGGATGCTGCCTTGAGCTATCTCTTGGAAATCTCTCTGTCACCAGAAATTTGAGTTTCTTCTATGTATCAATGTTAGTGGCATGATCAATAAACTACTCACTTGAGGTGACTTACATTCCAAGAAACTCAAATGTATTTCCCTTCTTGAGACACAGTTAACAGATACTGACCTCTCAGGCACCACAGATGACCTTTGAACTCTGTTTGAAACCAATGGGAGGGGAACATCTACTCAAAGCTATTTAACTTTCTCAAAATTCAAGGAATATCCCTTTAAATAGTCGATTTTCAGATTTTGATCTCTGTTGACCCTAAATGAACATCACTGAAGACACTAGGCTTCACTTAGTACTTCCTGACAAAGAAAGCTTCTTACTTTGAATGATGGCAAGAAACCCACCTATGACAATAAAGTGATTGTACCTATTCAATTTCTACTTTTAATGGACCATTTAATGCTACCCTGGAGACCAAAGGAATACATTCTTTACATAAATATTCTGTTTGCCAACTGATGAAAATTCTGCAGCAAATAACCAAGGTCAGCTTCGTCTAAAATATTGCTGGTAGCACAGGTTATTCCAATAACAAGCTTCATGCAAAAAAAGAAAAAGAAATACAAAGAAGAGAGGACTGCAATGCAACAGCTTCAAATCTTTAAGGCCAGCTGATGGTTTAGTGTGCATGTGCTTTTATTTGTGGATGGAGATACGACCATCCTCTGAAGAACCTTAACATCAATGACGACGTGCTTTTGTGAGATACGTAATACACTTCCATAGTAAATATTGAATTGGAAAGCTTTCTAATGACAGCATTTTGCATATGTTTTGTACAGAATGGACACTGCGCCTAGCAGCCATAACTTTGTCTTTGGAGGAGGTCTCAAAATTTCTTCAGGCGTGAAAAAAATTTTGCGTGCTTCTAATTTGCCACCGGAACATATCTTTTGGCTAAAAAATTACTGGAGATTTTCTTTGGATAATCTTCTTTATTTCCTGTTTTAGTCTCAGTTCCAGGCTACCAGACACTGAGGCAGATAGATCACTTCCAGACGAACATAGTGAATTCTCCTAACTTGAATGGTCTGATGAGATATAGCATTTTGATTTGAAATATTTACCTTACAAAGAGAGAGAGCCACTGAAATGCGGCGCTAAGTAAACGCATAATAAACATGCAAAACGCATAATAAACATGCAAAACGCAAGGCTGGAGTGACGGAAGATGCACTGATGGACGTGATTTGAACCTTTGGAATCAGAAAATAATCAACTATTCACCCCGCAATCAGAAACTATAATTCTGTTGGAAAAGTGTTAGCAGATTGTTTCTCTCTCATCAACTATTTCTTGTGCACTGCTATCACAGGTAGTTGAGATAAAAGACATCTTGAAACATAACTATGCTACATTTCTACAGTTTTTGGAACATTTTGCTGTGATATTGTGATGGATCTACCAGCTGATTCAACTTTTATCTTTTCATGTTTACCAATTCTGAGAACACTTTGTTCACTTGCAAGATCTGTTTGAAACTATCAAGTACTCTGAAGTCAAAACTGACGATCATTTGAAGGGTTCATTCGATGGACAGGCTCACAAACTTCAACTTCACCGGCACTTCACAGCAATCTGTTGGACTGGTCTGGTAGAATTCATAGAAGACTGATTCATAGTACATCTGAAATTTGTTAACACTACATGACAAAAGTGCCTGATGAGTCTCAAGGTTTTAGAACACAATCAATAAATAACTTTATGCAAACTCAAAGTATGTAATAATGTGTTAATATGTTACTGTAAGGTTTTAATACTCCTTTTGCTAAGTGAACCTTTGTTCCTATCATATATTTCTACTTTATTCAAAGGTTGTCATTATCAAATGGTTAGCTTTCATTAAAGTAACAATAGAAAAAGAAATTATTGGGGGGTGTACTGTAGAAATCCCGGGACTGGAACCATAGTGAAAGTAGAACATAATTTTATAATCACACAACACTTTCGACAGAACGAGTGAAATATTTGAAGACATTCAACTCCATCAAACTTACAGTTGGCATATTTTTTTTTTACTGTTAATGTGCAATCACAAATAGCCAACAACTTTCTGTTCAAGGGCCAAACTTTGAAGGAATAAACATGGACAGCAGTGACAACCATACTACTAGTAACAAACACTACAGGTTTTGTAATTTTTTAAAAATGCAACTAAATTTGGCAATTGCGATACCAGTTTTAATCCTTGTAGGCATTTCAGCGATGCTTTCCAATTGCATGTTCTTATATACACTAGTTAAACATTCTTCCATAAGAAAAACATCACTGAGCATTTACTTAATGATCCTGTCATTTACCGATATCTGCACTTCCACCTGTTTCTTACTTTATCTTTTTTTAATGATGTACCACATATCGATGGGAAATTACTTTTGGTCTCCTTCCATATTTATAAATACTTATTATTTGTATCATCCTCTTCAAGTAATTCTGATCCTTGCTATCTGCGTAGAAAGATTCAAGGAGGCCCGAACATCTACGTTTACGACGACCACAAACGATGTATATCGCGCACTTAAACGCTTAGTCATAGTGACTTGTGTGGCAGCGAACATTTTTTTCACTTTTTTTGAGGTGACATGTCGCTCCGCCATCATGAGAGAATACCGATCAAATTGTTCTGACGGTGAGGAGATTGTTGTAATATACCGCAAGAGGCTATCAAACATTTTTGAAACATTTGTGAGAACATCAGCTATGAAATTTCTTTTTTTAATTCTAGATTGTATAGTTGCAACTACATGCATATGTCTCACTGTATTGACTTACAAAAAACTAACAGATCCGCTAATTATAGGTCATGCAAACAGTTCGGAAAGTCAAAAGCTACGCTTAAATTTATTCAAAATGACTTGGCTAAATGCGTTAAGTATTTGCACATGTGCCCTATTCTTGGATGTCTACTTTATTGCACACTTTCCTATTTTCCATGACACAAGTGTATACTTAATCATCACTCAAATAGTCGAATGTCTCTTGCCTTTGGGGAGCAGCAGTATCAAACTGATTATCTTTGCCTTCTTTGAGAGTCCTTATAGGGAGGCATTGCTGAAGGACTATTCTTTCCTTGTATGCTTTAAAAAGGGACAGAACAACCAAGATACTGGGGCAGAACAACCAACAGGACAAGAAAGATACTCAGACAGATCTATGGCTGTAGGTGCCACTACATCACGCCAAAACAGCAAAATGACTAAAACATCAGACACAAATGTGACTGAGGTGGCCACAACATCATTGTAGAGTAGAAGTTAATGAAACTTGAAAACCAGACACACCTGTGCCTGAGGTGGCCACAACATCATTCTTCAGTAGAACTTAATGTGACTGGCAACTCAGACACAGATGTGTCTGTGGTGGTTTCAAGCATAACTAAAGAACTAAAAATCTAGACACAGGTGTGCTTAAGGTGGCCACAACATCATTATAGGATAGTAATTCATGGAGCAAGAAACCCGGGCAAGAGTGTGCCCACAGCGGGCACAACATCAAACCAGGATAGTGAATAACATTATCTATGAAGTCAGACATAAGCTTTAGGCATAGTTACCACAACATCAACAGCAATTAACTAGAAACTGAGATGTGTATTTTTTAAAGGCACTAATTCTAGAATACATAGTAATGTAGCTAAAAGGGTATGAGAACATTGACATGAATTATGCTAGCATAGTAAGAGTACAGTATGTTCATGATGGTATAAAATGATAATAGTTACTGATCATTCCTCAGCCACATTGTATTAGGCTTCCCCAAACTTCACATGAAGAAACTAATTCTTTAACTGGTAACACCACCAATGACATGGCGGTTGCAAGAACTATTTCATTTAAAGAGTGTGCACAAGACACAGAATGCACACAGAAAACAATGTCACTTCCTGTGAACCAGCAGATGGGGTTGTCAAGAAAGAGTGAGTTCATAAACTACTGACTTCAAAATTAAGATTAAAACAATGATGATGAGGCAGGAAAGGAGGGGCCAGGAGACAAAGAGGATGGGCGAGGAGAGGAAGAGGATGGACCAAGGGAGGAAGAGGACGGGCCAGAAGAGGAAGAGGATAGGCTTGGAGAGAAAGATGATCAACCAGGAGAGGAAGATGGTGGACCAGGAGAGGAAGAGGATGGTGAGGGAAGAAGAATTAGAATGATTCTGCCAAGTTGGCAGGAATCAGCGAGAAGTGTATACTATATGTGTAAATAGACTGAGGCGACTGATTGTAAAGACATGTCAGATACAATGTTTGGAGCTTAACTTTACCAGCATTGTCTTTAGTTTGTCAAATAAAGTACATGCTTATAGGTCTATTTTTCCTTTTAAAGACACAAGTTGATACATATAAGATCAAAGGTTTAAGAGGTTTTTAAAGAAAGCACTAAATACTGGAAACCTTGAAATGACTACTTTTATGTCTGATTAAAGGGATGGGATAATTGTTTTAAGTCTACTAGCAAGATTTGGAGATGTGAAAAGGTGTAAATATTATCCATTCTGCTCCCCCCCCTCACAAACCTACTTCTCTTCATCAAAAATAATCATAGCAATTTCTAAGACAAAATTTTTGTTTGATTTCTTGTATTTTCCTGACTTTACTTCCCATTACTGTGTCTACTGTAAATATTAATGTCTACAGAAGACCACTTCCGTGGTAAGAGTTTTGATGCAAGAATGACCGACACCTGGGAGGAGTATTTCCTTAGTGAAGGGCATCTCGTAATATTTTGGAGTAGAACCAGATGTCAAGACTCAGCTAAAAGAAAGACATATGGAGCATTTGCCTAAAAACTGCACTTTTGAACACCTTTCAAAGATAAGAAACTTTGAAGACTGTATCTTTCCCAAATGGTACTGTCTGTGAAATTTTGTATTTATTGTGCAAGAAAATGCACATACACATAGCTGTTGTCTGTATGACAGTCAACATACTGAATTGTTATGTCTGTTGAATTTAGGGTTTAAGTTTAAAGGGGCTAATTGAGTTGATTTTGATAAATTTGTGAGGTTTTTGAAGGGTACAACCACATGACAATGCATAAAATTAGTGTAATTTGTCATGTTTTACATCCGGTAGTTATGAAAAACTGTCAATTTGTTTAATTTTTACCCTGAATAGTACTGGCTTATGTGCATATGAATAAGTACTAATGTGAAAAGTGTCTGGTCATAGATTTTAAAAACCCAAACTGAATTGTTGATTACTCACTCGTTAATGTTCATTTGCATGTGACTAATGGGGATCCTCTTAGTTTGACCATTTGTCATTAGTACCTAAAGGAAACTTGACAGGTTTAGAAAACAACTCAATATGACTCTTCAAAGACCAAGGGACATGCATCTAGAAAGGAGCTGGCTTCATTCACAAGCTGCAGAGTGAAATGACAACCTACATGACATTTCATTGAAACTGTGTTAACATCTTACTTTTGAGATATGGCTTTTCAAAGTTTGATGAAACCCAAAACAGATGATGTGGGTGTTGAACAGTGTCATATTTGTTTTGCTATGCATATGTGTATTGTCTCTTAATTAACTGGGTTTCTCTTTGGTAGTAAAATCAAAATTATCCCTGATCTGACATCACATATTTGGCTAATGTTATTCATGCTGCAATCTTAAAAGTGAACTGTGTTTAAAAATAGTCAATTTTTGACAAAGTTTAACAAACATTCTGGCTATTGCAACATCTTTAAATTTGATCAATATTCCAAAATGTATTT
Source organism: Stichopus horrens (assembly GCA_009801055.1). Classification (NCBI taxonomy): domain Eukaryota; kingdom Metazoa; phylum Echinodermata; class Holothuroidea; order Aspidochirotida; family Stichopodidae; genus Stichopus; species Stichopus horrens. The sequence continues at coordinate 3,439 of VJOZ01023638.1, read as the reverse complement.
TTCATGTCACAATGTAAATGTCCATGTGGAGATAGTTTGAAGTTAGCACTCAATTTTGCAACACCTTTCATCACCATGTTATTCAGTTTTTATCTTTTCATTTTCTATTCTTGATTTTCAAACTTCTTCCTTCAATGACAGCTACACTCAGTGTTAACTTCTTCTCTGCTAATCTTCATCATAAACATTGTTTATTGTTTCATGCAATTTTACAATAAGTGCAATATCAAAATATGTACCCAAGGAATCAGTTACATTGTAATACTTCTCTTTCAGCTTCCAACTAGCCTATGAGTACATCCAAACAGTGAAAACAATTCCTTCGGTGATGGGTTGTCTCGTGCTGCAAACAATTGTAATTTATGCCGTGCTAACATAAATTTGATGTACCATTACTTATAAATGAGCGATTGTTTAAATGCTGGCACTGGTTGTAATTTCCTTTTGCACAAACTTTCTGGTAACACAATAAACTTCAAGGACATTGAATTATTACATACTGTTACATTATTGGAGTATGTTGATCTGATCAACTGCTTGCAATCAAAGGGAAGATCAAACCAAAAAAGTTCTCTTAGAGGCCATCAAGCCAACAAAGAGAATCACGACTTACACAGTACCTGCGGAGAATACATATTTTGGATATAGAAGATTGAAAAATATTAACCCTTCTCCACAAATAAGAGGACAGTACTATTATTTTAATGGTCAACTTTGAAACTGAAGCCATTACTAAGATCAAATCAAGCCCCACTATTACTTGGTACCAGCAAGCTACTTGCTAGCCTGTGTAGTGCCTCTGAGGGTGCCACCCTCTCAGGCTACTGCCCTTGAGAGCCTGCTACTAAGCCAAGAATTCCTTTTCACAAAGACTGAAAGTTGATGAACTTCATTATCATGAGCATAAAAGGCCATTGACCTATTCCTGAGGTAGGTTGTGCTCATTGACTTAAATCTTTGCAATGGTAGTGGTAAGTCGTCACTGCACTGTACCACAGAGTACCAGGATAGTGTCGGGTAACATTGACCGATGTGCTTATACGAACCGTTGCATGATGGTAGTAACAGTAGTTCTGTTCTATATATACAAGTAGAAGCCTTGCATCAGCCAATCATCTCAGAGCTATGTAATGAACTTTGTGTTGGATTTCAACCCCAATTGGAAGGAATTTGTTTCCAAAGAGTGAGTTCATTTTTTATTGCACTGATAAGCCAGGTGAAAAAAATCGTCCACCACACGGGGTAGCTACTTGAGGAATAAATAAAAAACAATGCACAATGAAATGGGGAAATACAAAGGATACCAATGACAAACAGTTGAAAACAAATCAGTGAGACTTTATGTAACACAATCAAGGATATAAGTAGTTATGTATCAGCTGCTGGGTATGCAAGTATGCCAAAGATACACACCATTAGCTTTTTGGTATGATGCGATAAATTTTACCAGGAAAAATTTCAATTTTATCAATTAAAGCTTCAAATTATCATTTGTGGTGTGATCTAGGCTCTAAAAGCAGATACCATCACAGAAACAAATTCAAAGGTGGACAGCAAAGACAGTCTTTCCTGGCTTAGGTTTCATTATGAAGACAACTTCATCAATTTCCATGGTGACTATACCTAGGTAATACTGATATTACTCCTTGTTTAGACACTGCTTTCATGTAGCCCTTGCTCTATGGACAGATAACGATATGGAAGAAGAAATCAAAGGTTAACGCACCTGGGTAGTCCTCATCGCTAGTCCCACAACTTCTGATTCCAGGTCGGACATCTTCACTACAACAGAGTCAGCGAGTTCTACCCTCTGGTGCTGAAACTTCTCTCGAGCTATGCCCTCCTCCATGTCAGCCTCTTTCAATTCCTACACAGAGAGAAAAGTGCTGTCATGCATATGCACAGAAAGAATATCAGCTACTCAAGACTTGAGGTTGACATTCAATTTTCTCTGCAAAGTCACTTGTTCCAAAGTTTACTTCAATGAAGGGACTTATACAGGATGCAAGTGCACTATAATGAATAAATCCTGTGACTGTTGTCCCAAAGTTTATCAAACCTAATTTCAACAGAGGTGCATACAAATTCCCTCATCACTTGCAGAAGTGACTTGACTGTAAGCTAAGTGTAACCTTGAACAGAAAGGAAAACGATAAGAGGGCAGACGGTTGCATTCCCTTGGCTTATAATCTCCTGCAGGAATATTTCATAGCAGCAGAAAACATATTTCACTGACTCCATTGGACGGAAACTCAGTAGCTATGGCAACCAAGCAGGCTCTGCTTAAAGCCTTTGACTGTGAGACTTTCAATGGCTGTACATCACACCCCAACACATACATATCAGAAAACAGGACAACTTAAAGCAAGTTCCATGAATAAGATTCAACCAAAAGAAGACATTTTAGTGCAAAAATTAAATCTATTATTACTTCTTTGGCAGCATCCATGATTTCTTGATTGCACTTGGTGGGATTGTAACCTTTGAAGCCACTGTCCTTCAGGCACTCCACTAGCTTGAGACCAAAAGATCTGTCATCCGCTGACAAGTTCGCTTTCTGATTCACCAGCAGATCGAACAGGTAAAGCTCAAATTTACTGGCCTGTTGAAAACGAAAAAATCGTATTAGTCCTTCTGATAATAATGTGATGGGATAGATTAAATTGTCCACCATCATCGATTTCTGGCTTTTCATTACTGAGGATACATTTGTTGTCACTGGAAAATAATGTCTAATTCATACTTAGGGAATGCTGGTAACATGGAAATTTTGTTAGTCACATGACTGACTCCCAAATGATCAGATATGATCATTTCCTGAGATGTCCACCCTTACCAGCTGAAAAGTTGCTCTTTTTTTTTTGAGTCTTTCAAAAGTGTGTGATGTCATGTAGAAGTTAGCCCAGCACAGCCGTCAAAAGGCAAGGCCACTAAATTTCTAACAATAAAATAAAGACTACAATTATGTTCATAAGTTGTAATGGTGAACACTGAATTAAGACTTTTGTTGAAAAAAAAAGAGAAACATTGGCGACACTTCTGTGACGACTTGGGAATACCATGTAATCAGTGGACTCATTGAAAAGCTAGTGGCTATACCAAGCTGATTGGAGAAAATGTGGCAAATATTCTTCCATTGTTGACTCTTTTCTCAATTTATTGAAACATGATTTAGTCATACCTGTGGATGGACACTGAGCAAACTCTTGAGTAGTTCTTTGCTTTTGTGAATATGAGCCACTTGTAGGGTGTAGATCCTCAATGAAAGGTCTTGATTCGGTGACATCATGTGACATAGCAACTGGGCCAGCTGTACCCTCAGGGTCTCCTTACTTGCCCAAGCTATGCTCTCGAATTGCTTGCTGCGACCCAGTTTCTTCTCCTAGAGAGAGAGAACAGAATGACAGGGAAAATATTACAAAAGGTGGTGACGAGCTGA
>VJOZ01023635.1:0-10271 GCA_009801055.1 Stichopus horrens | reverse complement strand
GGTAAGTGAGGTCGCTCGTAAATATCCAAACCAGAATAGTTTTGGGACTACAGCCACCAAATCAGTCTACAGGATATGGTTCATTGTGTTTAACAATTTAATAGGCCATCAGTGATTTGGAACCTGTGGTCAACAAAAGTGATAGACTGAACACTGAATGTATGATTTAATAAATAAAAAGTAGTACGGGGTAGCTAAACTTGCAGTGAGTTGACCCAGCTTGTATGATCGCAATGTATCTCCTAGCATTACTATGGTTTAGTGGGGAACCTTTATGCTGAAAATATTTATGCAGTAGTAATACTATCAGTATGCCATACAATGTCTTTTTGTAAAAGACTTTTTCTTCCTCATGAAAGGCTCATTAGCAATCTAACAAGATGGTCATGATGCGTGAGTACGAATTTGCATGTGATACCCTTAGCCATCTTTGCAGTAGTTTTACAAAACCATTTCAAGAAAAATCAAGTGACTCTTATGTACATTCACAACGATGAGTAAGTTGTCCCCTTCTTTTTGTGTTTGTTTTTAAACAGCAGACAAATAGGTCAACAAATGCTGAAATCGAAACAACTTTGTAACATATGTTTTTTCTGTAACAAGAATAGATGTTTGCTTGAATGTAATTAAATGTGTGTTAACGTAACAGTTTCTTTTTTGGGAATTACAAAGAACTTCTTTCTCCAAATATGCAAGGTCACAGAGCCAGCGTGAGAGTTTAAATTATTGTTTACAAACAGTCGTAAATAGAGCAACTCCATCAGCAGACTTTATGGTAAGTGAAAATTACCCTGAATTTGATATTTCAAGTACAGCCCTTGATGTCCCCTCTGTTTTCCTCATAGGAATGTCATAAATATTCATATGAAAATCTTTTAAAGAAGCCTCCCCCATCTGCCCAAGAAGTGAAGGTCAATGTGTTTCATCTGGATTCAAAAATTTTAAGTGCATGGGCTGGAGAGATTGATTGGTCAGTGACAGCAACCTTGAGAGATTGAAACAAATCAAATGACTTTCAGTGACTTTGGAAGCAGAATCTTCCAGGGAATGCATGAAATCAGCATACATACATGTATGTGGTATGCTTTAGCATACTCTTCGGCTGTCATGAATGCTTTGATGCAGCACAAAAGTCATCAGTGCGTGTATTCAAGCCTGTATGCTAGCAGGAATCTCCATATCATACCTTCATGATTAATAGCATGTTGCAATCGCTATTGGCAGGTATGCACAATTGCTTTGGTTCTTGTTACTGTCCCATGTGGAGAAGAAAAAAAAAATTAGGGACAATGTGACTTTGGGATGTACATACATAGGATCATTTACAAAAACTTGGTCGCAAAGTTGATGTTACTTCCACTTAAGTTACCGGAGCTTGCATAAATTTATCCGGAGGTATGCAGTAGATGGCTGTGATTTAATGACGAAGAGCGTACTGCGACTTTGTCGCAATTAGATGGGCATTTGGGGGGAAGTCATTAAGGGGAAGATGAGGAGGGATGGGGTTTGTGTCAGAAGGAGCGGGTGGGCAGCTTGCCACAATGTTGTATGAGAAACCTTCCAGACAGGACGCTGTAAGAGTCGTTGCTGGATGTCAAATTAAGTTATGATTGTCTCAGGTGCAGTAGGAAATGTTCCCCTCATCTCTGAATGGTATACAATGATGTCCTTTGACCAAACAATGTCTATACTAATCAAAACGAAGGAGAGATATAAACACATGTAGGTATGGGATGTCAGCATAAAAGTTAAAGAAGTACATTGTTTTTTGCTATGTATACTGGGGCACTTTCTGACTGAATTTTCCATTGGGAGATCATTTCTACCATACAGTAGCTCTGTTAGGGAGATATGATTACACCTGATTTGGAAGGAGAAAGCGCACAAATTGTAAGATACATATGCCACAGCTATGCGGTCCTCAAATAAAGTGCTAATTAAGGTATCGTTGCACCTTCAATATTCAGTAGGCGGACTCTACACCTATCCCCCTAGCTTCACTTCCGATCCTCTCCATCGTGCAGCACTCGCCGGGCTGTTTCCGCAAATTTTGATTAATGAGTGATTTGTATTTAAAGAAGTATAGACCACAGAGTTGTCCACTAACAGCTCCCTGGTAAGACCAAAGCCGATGATTCTAAAACCTGTCTCTGTTCACAGTACATAGTAGATCATACAGTATCTGTGTTTTTGAAAAATATGCTCTAGCTTCACTTTCTGTCAGACACTGACTGAAGGTCTGCAGCTAGCCTGAGTTTTTCATAAACCGTAAGATTGTTCACTGTTCAGATTTTCTAACATATTGATAGAACTAAATATTCACAGCGCATTGAACTAAAATTTTTTGGAAACTAAAATTATACCTTGAAGAGTTGTACATCGATCTCATATGACTTTGCACATAGAGAACTGATTTGGCATTTAGAACAATGATTATGAAAGTGTTATAATACGCCTGTCGATCGGAGGGACTTCTGAAGATTTTCTGGCTGGGTTCATTCCATTGTGTTTGAAGGTCATTTGTCATGTGATGATGTAGAGGGAGCGTGTGTTTTCACTGCCTGTGAAGCTTTGGACTCGTTTTTCTTCTCTCAGTGCGAGAGCGTGTCTCAGATGATGCGATTATGCATAGATCTTAATTTCACTGTCTCAGCGAGATCTGTTGCGGCACAAAACAGAATCATCTCATTTTTTCCTGTCTCAGAAAGAGCGAATTTGTTACCAGAAGAATCCAATCCATTTAAAAGATAACATTTACAGTGTCACTGACAGAGGGTTCAGTGGTAAATGGACATTGATATCTGCCTCATTGTTCTTTCATTGCCATAATTAGTGGCTGACATGACATATTATATTGCAAATCATGTTTTGCCCATGTGGTGTCCTCCCTTTTCTGGTTCATCGTATTAAATATGCATCAGTTACTTTTATCAGAGCAATTACCTTGACTTGCGTTAACATCGAAGAAAGGTACAGCTAAAATGTGCAAATTGGTTACAGGTCTATGTTATTTCATAGGACATATACCGAAGGGGTGTCACATCCATCGTTTAGCCCGATAGCCATGCATGGGTATCGGTACACGCTGCCAGAATTATTCTAAGTCCTCGATAATGTGTCAGTCCTCAACCAAGTGCCATTTCATAATTAGAAGGAAGAAAGCATAGTCTGAGTTATAGCGAGAGGTGAGTAAATTGATGGGCAGAGTAATAATTAACAGTACTGTGAGCTTTGCATGTACATGTGTTGGTGAAGTTGGTACTGGAAGGGTAAACTTCATATACCTGTATGCTTACGTAATGAAGTACAAGCATGTACCGCGCAGGGTACGTCCTTAATGTGGAACCAGCTTCAACTTCGAATTGTCTAACGTTTTGCAATCTATAGTATGTCATCTGGGCTAATGGTGACTGGGTTGACCATCATATTCTGCATGATGCTACAGTGTGGATTTTCTATTGTACTGTGGCATCTGATAGGAGGAAGACGAAACCATGGGAAAAGCAGGTCAACAACAATTTTCAGTGAACCATAATGAAACATTTGTGCAAGTAATTACTGTTTTTAGGTCAATAAAGCTATATAGGCTTAAGGAGAATGATGCACAAGAACGCATTCAATTATTGATGACTGCATCATGCAAAGCGGCAAACTTTGAGTGATCAAGCAACAATTCCCCAATGGGAAATTTAGTATGTTCTACTTTGTTTCACTGTCTTACCAAAAGTGTACCCCCAAATAATAATTTTGAAATGGTAAGGCATATGAGATAGATTGCATGCTGCAGCCAAAGCGATGATTCGGGGAAGAGGGGAGGAGGGTGTTTGAAACAACCAAAAGAATGGAAACTGCTGATAGTTTTTTTCTCCCTGCAGACAGTCTGCAGACACCACAGATGGCTCAAGTTGTGCATCACCAAGTCTGAAATACCATGTAATAAAGAATTATTGAAAAATTGATGCATGATGCATGAAGACAATGTAATTAATAGTTCCTGAATCTCTTTTCTTTCTTTTTCTTTTGTACAACATCCTCACCAGAGGCAGGAAAAATTTGAAGTTCCTCTGACATGAACACCAAACAGCTAGGTCAGATACCTCCCAATTTTTGAACTCTCAAAGCTCTCTACAAAACATATTTTTCATGAAGGGCACTCAGGTTTCTGCATTTGCAATTAAGAGGAGAAGATCTGTCATTTTTAGTGACACTTTTATCATTTAATCCCTTAGCATTAGTGAAGCCTGTGGCCACAGAATGTAGATATGTTAGGGTATGTGTAATTACTTTCTGCTTTTATAGATCAGGCTGGTGTCGATAGGCCTTGTTGCACCTAATTTTGATCTTTCAGTGGTATGGTATATTTTCACACCTGTGACAGTCTATTTGTCAAGACCCTTTTGCCACCCTTTCCCCACTGTACTTGTAAGGCCGCTGTGTTTGCCTTAAATTTTGTTGAAAGTGAAGGACATGAAAGTTTAGAAAGCCTGGGGCTAGAAGTATGGTATGAGGACATTAGTGTCAAACTCTCCTACCTTTTGCCTGTTTTGTTAATGTGAGAGCATATTTTTGATTGATGGTGTTGAAAAGTGAAGTTCAATAGATTGCTTGCAAGACTCATTGAAAGTGTTCCTCTCAGATACCACATACAGTTCACAAAATGTTACCTGACAAAGTGTGCTTTCTTTCATTCCTTTACAGATGGCGAAAGGGTATGGGTAGCCATTTGGGCAAAAACTACATAGTTGGAGCAAAGGGACAACAAACAAACATTGAGAAAAAAATAAATGTGCATTGCCCCCCCAAAAAAAAATATTCAGGAGTAAAAAATAACAATGGTAGTGAAAACTGTAAACTCAGTGGAAGAACACTTAAGGATGATTTAGTACAAGAAAGATTGGAACTGACTTAATTGACACCATGCAGATCAAACATTCATCAACAGTTGCGCCGTAGATAAGAGACAATTTGACAGGGCCTTGAAAGAAAGATCGTCCCCAATATAAAGTTTTCGCTAATCAATACAAACGTTACAAATATTTTAACGAACAACTGGAATCCACTTAAATTTTCTCAGTTCAACTAAGTGTTACTGTCTCCTTAATATTTTTTTCTTCACTCACCAATTGGTAAGTCGTTCTCATCTACGCAAGTCTATTTACAGAATTTACCTTTGTGTAGTTATTACTTCCCCCCATCTTAATCCTTTGCTCAAAGTTTACTTATACACTTGTGGCAGGGGAACTGGCCTACTGCTGTTCTGTAACTCAGCCCTGAATTATAGGCTAATCAACATAAGAGGGGAGAGGGTTTGCAGCTATGAGCTGTGAATGTAACTAGTATACACAACCTTAAAATGTTCAATTTTCCATTTTTGTAACAAATGCAAATGAAGGACAAACGTTAGACTCAGCCTATATTGTCCTTACAGTATGCAGCTGCACCTGTTTCACCATTTTGATATGCAAGGAACTGCAAATCTTCCGGGGTTTTCGGCCCCTGGACCTTCAAGAGGTTCCAAAGCTGGCTCCAGTTGGGGTCCTAATGTGGACCCTGGACACAGCATAGATTTGCAAAATGCTTGTGAGGCATGCTTGTCATTGGTTACACAAACTGTAGCAATTAGAGACCAGAAGATTTTCAATCATGTTCGTGGGAGCAAGGTTTTCCAACACTGCTGGGAGGGGCAGGGGAATATGTTCAGCTGCAACATTTGTCAAGTGCTCAACAAATGAAAGAGATTGCATTCAGTTGTATGACTTTTTCATGTTGCACAGTATTATCTCAAGCTATCTGATGTATTTTTCCAAAGTTGAAAGTTCATTTTGATCGATAAAATTGCAGACATAACATCCCTATATAAAGGCTGGATACATGTAGCTCAGAACACCTGGGAAGTGCTGTTACTGGCCATCTGGGGGCTTTGCAAAGCCCAGAATTTTCTTGTAGCTCTGCGCCGACCGATGGTGGTGCTGTGCTTAGCTAGTAGCGCCAGCACTCACCTTCTCCCTTATTGTTCTTTATTCCTCTGACTTACGCCATGGTGTACTTACACCACTTTTTGGAAATGATGTTTTTGAAGGAAAAATATATGTCAAAACCTTTGGGCATAAAAAATTCTCAATTGTCCTTGAAGTAAAGGTTAAGTAACCAAAGGGTAAAACAGGACACACTGTATCATAAGAGTCTATCTCTTGATGTCATCAATTTGCATACTCAGCCAATGTTTATTCATGGTGAAGGTGTGAGACAGGAATTTGCTTGTACAATTGTCAACAATTGATGAATTTTATGGTCATTCTCAATGTTGTCAATTTTCCTTCTTTATATTATGCATCAGTTTAAAAAAAAAAACAGTAAAGACTTTTTTTGTACAGTGATTTGCCAAAGTTTATGCAAACATTTTGTTACCCGATAAATGTGACTGAAATACCTTCTTTAACCAAAGCAGGCTGTCTTCACAACAGCCATGTCTGGAGCCATGAATAATTCATTGATGTTTTGTTTGAAGTGCAAGTGGAGAAAAAAAAATGTGCTTGTTGCCACTTTTCACCATTTAGAATATCAAAGTAGGCAAAGGGTTAACCCCTTCCCTTGAAATGGCTTCATGACCACATACTGCACTGTGCCCAGTTATTGCAAGGTCACACCCCTCAGGTGAAAATCTGTGGAGAACACTTCAGCTTACTCTGACAGCAACTTGTAGTGCTCGGCCAAATTAATGATCTCTACAGTATTAGTGCTTTCTTCAAGGCTTGAATGTTTGCAATGTTTTTCTTTTGGTTTTTCCACAGGTGATGCAGTTTGTATGTCAAACACATGCTTCTTAATAACCAGCTCAATTTTGCCAGCGATGGACAAAACGGTCGATCCCTGCGATGATTTTTATCAGTACGCCTGTGGAAACTGGATAAAGGACAATCCTGGACCAGATGGTGCCAGTGAATGGAATATGTTCCTTGCGCTTTGGAATGAAAATCAAAGGGTGCTTAAGAAAGTATTAGGTATGTAAGTTTTAAGTGTGTAATAAATTTCGTCTTGAAATAGTTATGAAATGAGTTTGCATTACTACTTCGAAGTATACTTTTAGTCCACTCGATGATGTTGATGGAGGTTGCGTCATCTCTGGTTTGGTTTTCGATGATAAATGCGCTGTGGACTTTTGCGTATGTGTTTGTCAGTTTTGTGTGTGTGGGTGTACCTGTGCAAGTGCTTTGAGTACTTTTGTGATAATTCATACATGTTTACTATATCTCAACAAGAGGAAGACTGGTCCCATTTCATATTTGGTCTGTAGATGTACCACATTGAATACACAAATACATGTATAGCATCATTTATGGTAGAGGTGAAATTTGGTTCTTTCAGGTCTGCAGAGATCATAAATTGTAAAACTTTGTCAATCCTGTACATTCAGTCCAAAGAACCCTGTTGTGTGTAATGGAAGTTAACTGCCCTTTGAGGTCAACGGAGGTCACATTGTTTCATCTTTGTTAAAGCCCTTATTGATTCTAAACATGTCTAAATATTGTATCAAATTTGCAAAGAGAAATGTGCACTTAGCGTGACATCCATATACTGTGAGTTAAATTTAAGTAATTTAAGTTGGTATGAAATTGTCCTATTTAGCATTCCAAGCCCTTCGAAGCTTATGAAATTGTCAAAGATCGAGTTGATATTTACGTGATGTCACAGAATGTAAAAGCCCACCGTGCGTGCCGGTCGGCCTTCCATGTACTCTTGTGAGTTGATGCCCTGTTGGGACAATACAGTGTGCATTAGCCATTGGGTGCTGCTAGCAATACCAAAGGTCTTAATTCAAAGTTGGAATATACGGTAGTCTCTACAAGATTGCCTTATTTTTAAACAAACGGTAGTGTTTTGTAACAACTGTTAGCAAATGTTTTCTTAATTGGAATACAGAGTATAGGATTGTCTAGTTTTGCAAAGTAATGTTTTTAGATCCGGCATCTACGCAACTTGTTTGTGAAGTTTTAGGATTTTTCACAACAATTTTATGGTGGTGTTGACCGTGATGTTGTTTCACATAACTGACTCCGCCTGCTGTCATCCAGCACAGTTAAAGCCAGGCTGTATGTGTTACAAAGACAGAAAATCAAAAGAGGGTAGTCTTTTCAGGGTAAGTTACTTTTGATTGTAGAGTCTTTGTTTTGAGGGAGGGAGGGAGGGAGGGAGCGGAGTGTGCTAAAATACTTCCAGTTGATTGGCCATCAATCTTTCTCTTTGGAATCTTACCTTCACTAACTTGTCATGCTATCATGAAAAAAAGTGAAAGAAATATATTATCCCTTTGACAGTACAGTGCATGTGGTACCTTAAATCAGGAAGTGTCAAATCACAGAGATGCCATCATTAGGGTGGCATCTCCCCACTCCTCAGGCAGATGGCATCTCTCCCAAGCAGATCTATGGCATCTTCCTGCTCTGAAAGCTACATTTAAAATTGCATGGTCAGGGAGTTACTACTTGCACGGTTTCACTGAAAAATTGTTCTTCTAACATTGCTTCTTCTGTAGGTAATTAAGTTAATGTAGGTATGCATTATGGAGAAATGAAATCTTTCTGGTATGTAAGCTGGGCTTATAGATCAAGAGATGGAAAATTTCTTAATGAAATAATGGTACTTCATTTGAACAGCTATTAGTAATGAATTTATAGCACTCTCTCTGGGGAAGGTGGAAGAGGAAGGGATTTTACAAATGTACTCATGTTGATAGTCTCTGGACCCATCTAGCTTTATTTAGTGTTTGATCTTACATATTTCATCTCATTGTAGGCTCTTGACTCTTTTGAAGTACCTATACTGTACATTCACTGTGGTCTTATAGTCTTACACCCTTACCTGTCTCCTCACAATTGCTCTACTAATTTACTCATCATCTGTTGTAAACCTCCTTGTTGATATCTGCATGATTGATGTATTCAGTGAAGCTATGGTCAAGGATATATTTACATAGTTTTAGATTGGTGCAGGTACAAACTTGATGCTTTTGAAGCTGTTTGTAAATTAGGAGATTAAATTTTGTTTGCCTATATCAAACAGTTTGCCCTTGAATGTTAAATAAATTGGAATGACTAGTTCATTCTTGGTAGACCTTGAAATAATAATTAGGGTAAAGATTTACCTTAAGTCTTAAGAAGTCCTTTGAACTCAATGATCAAGACAATCACAGGGTTTATTTATGATTAATCCATTTTGTCAGTCATCAGTGTATAACAATGCAATTACCGTACCTTTCCTGCCACTGAAGCTGACTGTACTGTGGTTTCTCCACATACTTCCAGAGTTTTGATACTGGCTGCAGTCTGCAGGAAAATGTAAAGCTGTGGAGGCTTTTGTTCAAATAAATTATTGTTGTTAGTCCTCAAGGAAAACTAGAGGTGATTGTTTTACCTCCCCCCCCAAAAAAAGGGTTAATACCAGTATTTGTGAACACAGAAGGATGAATTTTTCAAAATAAAGAAGCATGGTGGTCTTCTCCTGTCCGAGAAATAGGTTCCACACAGATAGAAATTCTGTTATTTGTTACTCAAAATAATTCGTTCACCAAAACTTTCAAAACTTCAAATGATGCATTAATGTAACTGTGAATATGCATAATGTTTTGCGAAGATGAAGCTTTAACAGATGTTTATTGATGAGTCTAAATGTTTTAAGTGATGAATGAAGAGAGTCTCTTTTTCCTTTGTATACCATGTCGATGCATTCAATGTAAATACCCCATTTCCCTCTAACAATGTGACGACTGTTATTCCTCTGAAAAAGGGGAAAAAAAAAATGTTTGTTCATCTTGCAGTACTTGGTCAAGTATTTTCAGTAGATCTTGTCTTTGCTGAAACAGCTTTCACTCTGGCAGTTTTTGGTGTGTTAAACTTTGTTGTGATATTATTTGATATGAATGGCATAAAGATGACTGACACCTGTTGGATGTGTTAATACAAACGATGTGTCTTCCTGAAGTACTTCGTTTGTGTAGTTACACAGAGACTTGTATCCCCTGACCTCACTGTGTGGCTCTACTTGTTTGGTGTCTCCACTCTCACTTCTTGCCTCAGTCAACAGACATTAGGTTGGACTCACAAAATAAGCGGTGGGTGTGGGTGGTTTATCGATCAACAGGTGTAAGGAAACTTAAAGATGGTGTTGTTGTTTTAAGAGTTATATCATGTCCTATTTTTCCATTTCTAGGATAATTTTCCTGAAGAAATAAAGATCGCAGAACAGAGCTGCAGCAAGCGTGGCAGACTCGCCAC